>MJUT01055331.1:333641-347071 GCA_002080005.1 Gigantidas platifrons
ATTAGCCATCTTCTTATCTAACTCATAATCCACAACTCTCCATTCTCCACTTAGTGGCATGTCACTCAAAGGGTCCACTTTAGACGTACGAGTAAATGCATCAATGTTCGGTGCAGAATATGTATGTTTTGGGTCACTACCACGTATAGATATAGGTCTGTATAAGGTACTAAGTGATATAGGGCACTCATACTGCTGAGCCAGGTTATCATCTGACAGCTTGACATATCTTGGTAATGGCTTTCTTATTATGTCTAAGCTGTAAATCTGTAAATGTTTACAAAGTAATCAGGTCAAATATCCTATCATTTTTACCTCTCTATCTTATCTTTACATTTAAAAAAAGGAATATTTATTAAGAAGAGAAATAAGACAATAATAAACAAGGTTTTTTAGAGGACTACATTTTTTGTTTGCTACCAAGTGATCTGAATAGTACCATAATAAGATTTTAGCAAGGCAATGAAAATACAATGCTTTTAGTCGGCTTGGTTAAATAAGAAAAATTAAACAATAATATTAAACACTTTAACCAACCATTACAAACATAAGTAACTTTTCTGTTTCTTTGAAAACTTTATTTATAACATAAATATACAGCAGCCATCTTGGTCATGATTGTATGGTAGTTAGATTTACAACTACCTGTGTAAGCAGTGGATATCACCACTAACGTTGTGAGTTCGAATCCCACTCATGGTGAGGTGTACTTAATACAACATTATTGTGATAAAGTTTGTCAGTGACTTGCGACAAGTCTGTGGTTTTCTCCGGGTATTCCAATTTCCTTCACCAATAAAACTGACCGCCACAATATAAATGGTTACATCCATTGGGATTCTAACTATTCATCCTAATATCTAGACTGCAACCAGTTAACTATCATTAACAAAGAACAATTTTACTTCAAAACATTTGTGTAATCTCATATCATTTGAGTTATCTCCCATCTGTTTATAGGCTATAACTTAACCAGTTGACAACTATTTTACTCTTATTACATGCCTCCCCTTAATATTCTAGTCATTTCCCTGTTAAATCTGTTACCTGTTTTTATATGATTTATATACCTGTTTATTAGATCCATCAGCTGAGGTAACTTCTATTTTGATATTAGTTTCTCCTACATTAAGAGGTGTTGGCGTGCAACCAGTTAACTATCATTAACCAAGAACAATTTTACTTCAAAACATTTGTGTAATCTCATATCATTTGAGTTATCTCCCATCTGTTTATTGGCTATAACTTAACCAGTTGACAACTATTCTACTCTTATTACATGCCTCCCCTTAATATTCTAGTCATTTCCCTGTTAAATCTGTTACCTGTTTTTATATGATTTATATACCTGTTTATTAGATCCATCAGCTGAGGTAACTTCTATTTTGACATTAGTTTCTCCTACATTAAGAGGTGTTGGCATTCCTGGTTTTTCTCCACATACCAGCAAGGCATTCTTAGGATCTGGTACAACTGGTGTCACTGTTACCTTGTCCAAATGGCATGGTAGCAAACCTGTATCAATACAATTTTTTGATTTTTCACAAAGTTTGTATATACAATTTTGAAATAAATATATCATAAATAGAATCTGATGAAAGATAGACATTTGTTGCCAATGTACTAATATTAATATCATATAAAAACAAACATCTAATTTTAATTAGGTCACAAATATTTCATATTATAGAGTATATATTTAAAGGCAATTAATATTGATACAAATAATAACCATTATTACAAATATTGGAACTTGTATGGTGAATCATGATTACCAAAAAACAAAGTCTACCTATCCTAACCATCTGAATCCTGCAAAGCCTTGTGAGATCAATGTAGTGGTCCATATAGCTAGACCTAGAGTCAAAGCTTTGAAAAAATATGCACTCTTCATTAACATTTGATTTTTACGTGATGTTCAAATGGATTAAAATTGTTTTCATGTTCACTCTTACTTCCTGTCTTATTAATGCTTTGTCTCCGGAGTATGTCTTTTGTACTATGAGGTATTAGGAAAGTAGTACAGAAAATTCCTATGCTTTTGATAGATGGTTCCTGTCAACTTTGTCTTTTGTACAGTGTGGTACGTGTGTATTAGTAAAACATTTGCATGTAATATATTTTTCACTGAGTTTGTCTTTTGTATAGTGTGTTAAAAGTAAATTAGTTTCCCACAGTTTTGGTATATGGTCCATATTGTATAGCAAAATTTAAAAAAAAACATTGGTGTGCCTCTGTTTGAAAAATTGGAAATACATGTACATGTATTTTTAAAAAAAAAGTGTGTGTGAAAAGGACACTATGATCAATACATGTACTTAAAGTTACAATAGACATGATACAAATGTATTATTAAACTATTTATTAGTAGGTCATCACGTATACTGGCCATAATAACAAGTGTGGACAAAGTCATACATTGTCTTGCCAGTCTGTGGATGCCATATGAATTTGAGTCATTATAATCAGTCTAATTCAAGTCGCACATCATTTAGATTCTTCTTTAATCTTTTTTCATTTTTATTTTGCCTTTTGTATGTAGCAGATTATTATACATTTGTCCCTCCTGAACTTCCACTTTCTATATGTATATATGGTATGCACTTACAAGAATATTCCAATACTTCAGCAGAAAATTCTGGTGACAATGTTCCTGATGACAGTTTCAAATCACTCAATGTAGCATCTTTAGCAGACAGCCTCTTGGCATGTATAAAATAATTCTTCACTGTTCCGTCTTCTGCCGACACCTCTACCTTTATATCTGTGACAACGCCCTCTTTTAAAGGTACATCCTTCCCTCCATCACTACCCTATAGAAAAACATTATACTTATTCTGTAACTTTTGTTCCATTTTTAGTGCCCTTTTGAAGGACTGGGATCTCCAAACATAACAGAGATATCACTTGCCTCATCTGTTGTATTATTATGAAGAAAACAAAGTTGTCAGTAGACAGTAGTATATATACCATTTACTGGTATTATTAATACATATAAAACTAGAAAATTGAATGCTCCCGTCTCAACCTTATCCACCTCAAACCCCCCTCACCCCAATTCCAATTTACTACCTTAATTTTTGGCTTGGAATGTGTAGGGGTATAATGCAAAGAAAACTCCTTGAAGAGCCAAAATGGATTTTCAATATAACTTAATTTGAAGGAATGGTATATTATTCATCGGATATGATGTAGAAAACTTATGTATAGACTTTAAAAGGGGTTTGTGTCTTAGTTTGTGTCTGTAAGACACATACAATGCCCCCACGGTTATAATTGCAAAAGGGTAAACCAATGTTTTGCTTATTCAGCATCAAGCAGAAATGACTGAAATAAATGAATCTGTACCTAACAATGTGATGTTCGATTGATTGATTGATTGATTGATTGAATGGTGTTTAACGCCATTTTCAGCAGTATTTCAGCCATATCGTGGCAGTCAGTTTTAGTGGCGAAGGAAGCCGGAGTGCCCTGAGGGAGCCGCAAGTATAAGGAGCGTTGTTTACACGTTAACAGGTTTCAGTGGCTAAGTTCATATAAGCATAATTTTGTAAATAATTGTTGAAAATCAAAATCCATATAATATGCACACCTTTAGTGTTGGTACTAACTGTCTACAAAATATAAAAGGTCTAGCTCAAAAACTGTAGGAGGAGTTGGCCAGACAAACCATATATCCTATATGGATTTAGCAAAATCTGTCCAAGTTCGTGCATCCATAATTTTGTAAAAAATTGTTGAAAGTCAAAATCCATAAAATATGCACACCTTCAATGTAGGTACTAACTGTCTACAAAATATAAAAGGTCTAGCTCAAAAACTGTTGGAGTTAGCCGGACAAACCATATATCCTATATGGATTTAGCAAAATCTGTCCAAGTTCATTCATCCATAATTTTGTAAAAAATTGTTGAAAGTCAAAATCCATAAAATATGCACACCTTCAGTGTAAGTACTAACTGTCTACAAAATATAAAAGGTCTAGCTCAAAAACTGTAGAAGAAGTTAGCCGGACAAACCATATATCCTATATGGGAGCATAAATGAAAAGTCCAACTACCTGTCATTTTGAGAATATTTGATGAAAATCAAAATCATATGGACATGCACACCTCCATGATTGATGTGTATAAACATCCTACAAAATATTAAAGCTGTAGCTCTAAAACTGTAGGAGGAGTTAACCAGACAAACCATGTTCCCTTTATGCAGCTAGTACGAAAAAAATGACTATAAAGTCCAACTACCTGTCATTTTGAGAATATTTGATGAAAATCAAAATCCTGTGGACATGCACACCTCCATTATGTGTATAAACATCCTACAAAATATCTAAGCTGTTGCTCCAAAACCATAGGAGGAGATAGCCGAACAAACCATGTATCTATACCCGGACGGACAGGGGTAAATTAATATGCCCCCCCCCCTCGACTCTTCATCGCGGGTGCATAAAAATGGTTAAATGTTCCTGCACTGTCCATACATTACATAGTCAGATATTGTATTTTGATCTAAACGAAATTATGATTATGACGTTATGACATAGATATACGACACTCGCTATGACTAGTCTAGCTATCGCTCGCTTCTCATGCCCATCTCCTTAACTTGTATTTGCTGCAAGTTAATGGAGCATATAGTAACCAAACACATTATGAACCATCTAGAAAATAACAAAATCCTCCATGAACTTCAACACGGCTTTCGTCACAATCGCTCAATGTGAAACTCAACTTCTTTCATTTTTCCAAGAATTATCAGAAACAGACAACAAAAATATCCAGACAGACCTAATAATTATGGATTTTGCAAAGGCCTTCGATAAAGTCCCCCACCGCAGACTTCTCTACAAATTAAACTACTATGGTATTTCTGGTCCTACACTTAACTGGATATCAGCTTTTCTCACTAACCGTACTGACAGTGGTGATTAATGGAAAGTCATCATCTACTGTGCCTGTCACATCTGGTGTTCTGCAAGGAACAGTCCTGGGTCCCGTCTTGTTCTTGGTCTACATTAACGACCTCTCTGATTACTTGACACACAGTCAGCTCAGGCTGTTCGCGGATGACAGCATCATATATTTGCCCATTAAATCTCAGGATGATTGCAATAAATTACAACAGGATCTGGATGCAGCAGCCAGATGGGAGAGTGACTGGCTGATGGCTCTTCACCCTGATAAATGCTTAGTATTGTCTGTCACTAAAAAGAAGCAACCACTAAAACACAATTACATCCTACATGACCATATACTCGAATCTGTGAACTCAGCTAAATATCTTGGTACAACATTACAGTCTAACCTCAAATGGGATAAACACTTCAATGACATTACATCAAAAGGCAACAAAGCACTGGGTTTCTTAAAATTTAACCTAAAAACATCAAACCAACAAATAAAAACACAGGCGTACCAAGCACTCGTCAGGCCAAAACTAGAGTACTCATGCTCTATATGGGACCCTCATACATCTGAATACATTAAAAAAAATTGAGATGGTCCAATGATGAGCTGCTCAATACATCTGTAATAGATACCACAATACCAGCAGTGTATCAGACATGCTCAATACAATAAACTTGCCATCACTTGCAGAACGCAGACTTCGCACTAGATTGGTTATGATGTACGAAGTAGCATTCCATCTTGTGGCTGTACCATCTGACATATTAATAGTCTCCGACACAAGGACCAGAAAATATCACCCCCTAACATATAGGCAAATCCATACATCTAAAGACACATATAGACATTCATTCTTCCCATATACAATACCACAGTGGAACCAACTACCTAGTATAATATCACTTAATCTTGTCCATATACCTTCAGTCGTCTGCTTCAGAGAACAGCCAACTCCTGCAGTTCTCTGCAACATGATATAGGTTTCTTTAATTTTCTGTAAATAGTTTTAATCACTAATAGCTTGTCTCTGCATTTATTTACTGTATACAATTTACAAATTAAATTGTTATTCTTTAATTTTGGCATATTTTTAAACCATTTTTGTATAGTCCATGCAGTTCGATGGTATACTGTATACCTAAAGAAGAAGAAAGCAAAGACAAAGTAAAAAAGACCAAGTCAGGTCGCACATGCAACAGGCACTTGTTTCTATCAATGGGGTATCTTCTTTTATTATACATTGATAGTCGACCCCCCATTGATAGAAACAAGTGCCTGTGCGCACATGCTCTTAATAATATTTTATAGTGGCTTACAGAGATGCAGTAAGACGCACCAGTATCACTGGTCAAAGGGTCGATATGTATTTTTGCAACATTGCTGGGAAGTGTCACGTTGTATTCAGTTGTGTCTTTGTGGAACGCAGGGGACAATTTCCCAGGTTTTATGACGAGTTTGTCGAGGTTGCAGTCGTCCATCTTGAAACCTAGGACGCCAAGTTTAGAGATTATAATACATACTAAGAAGGGTTCCTCAAACAATAAGACATGATATTTGGAGAAAAATCGTTATATATGAAAAGAACATTATTGATATTTCGAACTATGGACAAATATTAGAGACTACATACATTACACTTTACAACCGGAAGTTGAAAAAATCGCGGGAAAGACAATATTGTCAACAAAACGAAAACACCACTGTATTATAAGAATGCCGTTTGTTTCAGAAGAAGAATTGGCAGATGAATTTAGTGTATTTGGTTTCGAGTTTGATAGTCCCCAAATTATAGAGAAATGTAATTCAACATATAAAATTTTGAGGTCAAAATGCCAAATGTCAAATGAGGAAGAGACTCTCCCCCTTTTTGTAAATTTCTGCAGAGATCTGTATCTATATGTAATGTTACGTCATATGATCCCTGCTGGGCTATGATATGACGGGTGGAGAACGACTTAGACGAGGTCACTCCATACCGGGAAGAAGAAGAGCGCGGACTTGAAACTTTCGAGTTTCTCTGCGGACAGTGTTTTCGTCCAGAAGGTTCCAATCAACAACTGTCCATATAGTCCGAGATTCCTCTGCCGTTCGACGACTATTTACATCTTGCTGTTGTCGAACGTCAGAGCGCTCTCCATAATGAAAACAGCGGATTTTCCTCCCCATCTCAGCCGTGGCACATTTCTACGTTTTGTGGCTATCAATTTTATTTTCTATCCAAAACCCTAATATATATCGCTTCACCAATCATTTTTCTATTCATTTATAACCATCTTACCCTCAGAAATTGGTGTTGCACTCCATTACAGCACAATTTCCCCCAGACCATATGATTTCGTCATTTTGAACACTGACATTTTGAAATATTTGTCACGTGACTTCGAGAGAACTACGATTACCGCAATGTATCATGGGAGATGATTTGCATATATGATCTGACCTTGTCCAAAATAGGGGGAAACGTAAGACATGCTCTTTCCGAAGCCCGCGGATAACACTGCCAAATGAATCTTTTCTATCCAACATATTTTGTATTATTTCCTTCTGCTCTGATTTGAGCTGTAGATGAAACTGTTTGTCCTGCAGAATACGCTTTATATCGTCTTGTATGTTTGTTTACGTATGCTAATTTGGTGCACTGTATTTAGTATCTCCTATCATGCAATGCATTGCTGTCATATTTCAGTTAGTATCGAGAGATCACGTTAAAAAATGGCAGTGAAATGACCAAATCATCGGGTGTAAGGAAAAAACGTGCTGTAATCGAGTGTAACACCACTCTCTGAGGGTAAGATGGTTATGAATGAATAGAAAAATGATTGGTGAAGCGATATATATTAGGTTTGGATAGAAAATAAAATCTGATAGCCACAAAACGTGGAAATGTGCTACAGTTGAGATGGGGAGAAAAATCCGCTGTTTTCATTATGGAGAGCGCTCTGACGTTCAACGACAACAGCAAGATGTAAATAGTCGTCGAACGGCAGAGGAATCTCGGACTACTGTCCATACAAAGTCAAAGATGAAAGAATGAGTGTTTATATTGATCGGTTCAGATCTTTTCAATGATTTGTCACAATGTATCAACTGCATCGATGTTGTAATAATAGCATGCATGATTCGAGTAGTACACTGTGGGTTTGAGCCCTTGTCGGGTCAAACCAAAGATTAAATTTGTTATTTGTTGCTTCTCTGCAAAGCACAAGTGGAGCGACATGTCTACTAGCTAGCTGACGGTTGTTTCAGTGAACTAGCACTATCTAGTGATTGAAACATTGATGCATTCGGATATATGTATAGCCTTTAGTTTACAAATAAAGTAGAGGTTTCTGGAAAAACAATGTATTTCAGACTTTCGACTCTTCATGCAATGACAAAACAGTAATCACTCATTTTTAGTCCCCTACCAGCGAAAGCCGAAGGGGACTATAGTTTTAGGTTCCGCCCTTCACATTAAAATTTAAAGTTGTCCGGACTTTTTTTTTACGTCCTTTGATATATTGACTTGATATTTGGTATGTGGCTATATCTAGATGAGTTACAGTTTAAGTTCGAATTTCGTTTCGGTCGAATGATTTTTGGCTGAGTTATGGCCCTTGAACTTGTATTTTTTGTTTTCTATTTTAAGTTGACCGGACTTTTGTTTACATCCTTCGAGATATTGACTTAATTTGAAATCTAGTCACTGCAAGGTGATACTTCTAATATTTTAGGTCCTCTGATTTTTGTGGCCGGTAGGGAACAATGTATTGCTACGTGCAATACTCTCAGAATTCTTGTTACAAATAATGTATGTATATTTCAAAGCGTTCTTGAGGATGTTTGACATTTGTAATGTGAAACTTCTATTAATGTATAAAAATAACTGTCAGGATGCATGTCACTAAAATATGAGTGCATAAGAATAATAAAAATAAAGAACTATGTGTACTTCGTAAATATGTCGTATGAAAACCTAAGGTGTAACAATATCTTTTTCTGCAAAGAATACAAAAATTAAAAAGACATGGGACACCATTGTCATGTTCATCAGTTTTATGTTGTACACTTCTGAACAGTCAAATATTAAACAACTCATATTATTTCAAATGTTAAGAATACAAACGTGTGAAATTTTTTTCTTGTTTTTTGCTCAGATGGTAATGTGATAATGTACAAAGTAAGAGTAAAAATTGCAGTATTGTTAACATTGTTATCTAATATTGTTTGAAAACATTGTATCTGATTGCCTCCATCAGAGTGACAATCTGATTAAAATCAGATCTCTCGCTTGCTCCCCTTTACTGATATGGTGCGGCAGACTTTTTAAAATACGTCGGACCGAGTGGGCAGAAAATCACAAGGACCGGCAATACTGCCTAGTATGCCGGTCGGGTGTCAGACAAAAATTTTTGTTTGTGTATTTTGTTTTGCATCAGAAATGCAACTGGTATGCCGGAACGATCACGGTCAACTCGGAATTAGATTCTGCTTCAAATGACATTTACTTTTTAAACATGCAACTGTTTCCATGGTAATTCTATAAATCATTGTATTTTTATAGTTTAAGCTGGCTGTGATGCATCAACGCGACCATTTCATGTGTTTATATTTGAAAACATGGCGGGTCAGGTTTTTATTGTTCCCATCACCGATTCCGTTTAAATTTTAGAATTTTGTAAATTCCGGTTCTAAAACTTTTTCTTCGGGGAAAAGTTCAGGTCCTGCACAATTTCAGTAGGTCCTGCAGAAAATTATTGGGTACAGGACCTATGTCCTGCATATTGAAATTTTTATTTAAAAAGTCTGGTGCGGCTCGGGAGATCTGAAGACACGCCATTACAGGTCACAGGTGAGTGATCTTGTGTCATGAATATATAATGATATGATAAATACGCATTTCAGCCAATTGGATTGCTTGTAGCATACAAAGCTGTTTAGTAATATGTACATATTTGTGCAATCAGCATTTTCATTGGTTGGTACATAGGGTCACTTGCACTTGACCTGTAATGGGGTTTCCTCAGATTTTCCACACTGATATATCAGAAAAGGGAAGCAAGTGAGAGATATGATTTTAATTAGATTGTCTAAGTGATAGCATAAATTGGATTATTCATAGGATTTTTTATCATATTTTCAGTGCAAGCATTGTGTGTACAGTATAACTTTGGTGCAGAGAAAATCTCCACAGAATGGGTAGCTTTTGCCAGTACACACAAAGGAATAGGAATGACAGTAGACACACTGGAGCAGTTAGATAGAGAGGTGAACTAATATAATTAAAGTTAGATTTGTAAATGGATCTTTTTTATTTCTATATCTGGCAATCAACTAACGTCAAACGACATTCTGTATCAGGATTTTTATTCATCTTAGGAACTGTCTCTAGTATTATTTTCATAGATCACAGGGTTTAAAAAAAATCCAAGAAACATTTATTTAGATTGAGAGGTAAATGCTCTGTTATGATGAAAAAAAACCCATCTGTGCTTATTGTAAAAAATGGAGGCAAAAATTAAGAGGACATGTGATTTTACTAAGAAGCAGGGCTCACCACACATAGTAAAAACAGTGCGACTTGACTTCTCTCTCAGTTGACTTAAGGGCGAAGTGAGGGAAAATCTGGGAGACTTCCGAAAATTGATCCCGATTTTAACGTTTATTTCCCCACTACCGCATGTTCCCCTACCTTTCACAAAACGAACGTGTGCTGTACAACGATCTTAAAAAGGATGCAATTAACGAGTTTGGAATAAAATATTGAACATCAAGCCCTGTATGGGTCATATTTCAGGAACATGGGAGCTTCTTTTATGTGAATATTGAAGAAAAAGTTTGATTATTGAAAATTTATAGGCGACTTCTCAAAATAACAGGGCGACTGAAATTTCGCTTTTGGGTCGAGTTGGAGCGACTTCAGAGCCGTGAAGGCGACTTTGTCGCCCAAGTCGCCTGGTTTGGTGAGCCCTGAAGAAGTAACTGATTATTTGATTTATCTTGGTGTCCAAGGAAACAAAATATCAACAGCTAGAGATTAGTAACAAATATATATATATATCTGATAAACTTTCTCACCTTGTGGTACAAGTCACCTAGTGATGAGGTAGGCATGAACATATTTTAGTAAAGGGTAACAGCCGTAATAGCGGATGGATCAAGTTAACCACTAGGCCACAGTGCCTCTTAATATATGTACACAGCTGACTAAGTTTAAAAGAGCATTTAAAACATGAATATTAAAAAGCAAGCAATATGTACTAGTTTTTAGTGGTTTAAATTACAATATACAGGTATAAAACATATATTTTTTAGATGATTTCCTTTAAGCATATTTTTTCTTTGTCATAGAGACTTACAAAGAAAGGTTCAAGGACACCTAAGACTCCAGCCAGGAAAGTTGTAAAACAAGAATATTACGACATTAATACCATAGAAGGAGGGTATCCTTTTTTTCTGATAATATCAGGACATGTTATACCTGGATCTTTATCTGATGGGGCATTTATTTTGTATGATATTAACTTATGTTGTAATGTAATGTACTTTAATCATTTTATTTAAGGATTGATCTCAATTTTTTTTCGGTTCTTGAAGAAATGAACTAAAAAATGTGGTACTCACTGTAACCCGCAAAGCGGGTTACTCAAGGGTGTGTACCACATTTTTGAGTTTATTTTGAATAAACCGAACAAAAAATTGTGATCAATCCTTATAAATTAATTCCTAATTAAATTTTTTTCTTGTCCTAAAAATATTTTGACAGATAATAATTGCTTAAAAAGAATTAAAATAAAAAAATTTCCCAATTGAGACCCCAACATGTGACTTCCGGTTAAATTTTTTATCTATGACATGATGGATAAAAAAATTCTAACCAATCAAATTCAAGCATTTGCTACAAATTTATTTATATGTATGTATCTTAGCTTAGAAAATGTGGGAGGGGAACAAATGTGATATCTCATTTAGTGAGATAAGAATTTAATTCTTTTTTGAGATTCCAAACTAGTGTAGCTGGACTGATTTGATAATCAAGTAAGCAAAATGTTTTGGATATAAATATATTTTACTATTTTATAAGACAGCAGGTTGTGACAACATTAGGTCTACTCTTAAATGTTCATGCTCGAGGCCATATTTGGGACACTTTGGGTGACACATGTCTATTTAAAACAGTAGGATGTACTTCATACAACGGGCCAACACGTTTAACTAATGCTTGGGAAGACAAAGCTTAAATATGAAAAAGTCATGTTTCTTTGACAAATAACACCAAGGTTATAACTGACAAAAAACTCAGACCAACAAAGAATTTTCACCTAAAGCAGGAAAGAATCTCACAGAATAGTATTTGAAAATCATCAACATTTTTCAAGTTACATTAGAATTCTGTAACAGTACTTTTAATGGAAAGAATTGCATTTAAAATTGTTATTTTATGACATATTGTTTTACAACTTAACTTTACATCAGTGTGGATGAAAATGAAGCAGAAAATTTATATAATGCATATTCAGCTACACCATCCTCAAAGGTCAGTATATTTATAGAATAAAAATTGTCAAACAATTTAATACAATGACAGAGTGAAACACAATGCTTACATATAAAAATGAAGTTCAGGACTATTTCTACTAATTTGGAACAAAATTTGTGTATCAGCAATGATATAACTTTTATAGCAAATTTTCAGTCATATTTTTGTGATGGTTTAGTAAACAAGTGACTAGTCGATAGTTATTATTTTTTTGTGTGGTTTATTTTGAAACATTTTTCAAGCAATATTAACTGAAAGAAGAAAACAATTAAATTGCATTGTGGGATAAAATCATTTAGAAAAGTGTAAGAGGTTAAATTAATGTTCTAGAGATTCTCTTTTAAAAAAAAGGAGGTGAATTCTTATCAGGAATTGAAAATACTCAAGAATACTACAATGTATATGACATTTTATAATTGTGTCGCCTGCGTTACGCAGCGGCGACATATAGGGATCACTATCGTCGTCTGGCGTCGGCATCACAAAATAATTTCTGTCACATTTTTCTCAGGAACCACACAGGCCAGCTTCTTGATATTTGGCACAGAGCATCAGTATGGAGAACTGTATCGTGTAAGACAGTTTCGAATCTGCCGCATGTCCACTTCCTGTTTGACGGAACTTAGAATATTTTTGATATAGAAAAATTTGTCATAAGGCCATACAAAGTTAATTTCTTGGTTCTCAGGCCTGCCCGCATGTGGAAATTCGTCGCCGCATTGCCGATTTTATTGCAAAAATAGTAAAAAAACAAAAAAAAGCAAAAAAAAAATGCGGTAGTGCTGTCCGTACGGAAAAAGCAACCGCATCCATTTTTCTCTTATATCGTGTGGTCGGTGAAACGCTTTAAAATGCATCATGCTTAAATGAGATTTAAAGCATCGTTATGACAATGTATAAATAAAAAACGTGTTTCCGTTTGACATTTAGACAAAATGTCAATAGTTTCTGTGCAAATTCGGCACAAATGTTTGCCAGTTTTACCAGGAAACATAATAGGG
>MJUT01055331.1:356386-370722 GCA_002080005.1 Gigantidas platifrons
GTCTGTCCTTTTTCTTTTGGCCATTGTATTGTCTGTCCTTTTTCTTTTGGCCATTGTATTGTCTGTCCTTTTTCTTTTGGCCATTGTATTGTCTGTCCTTCAATTTTATTTACTGATATGGTATCTTCAAACTTTTCTTGAACATGTCTTGTAATTCCAAAATATTTTGAAATGTATTTTTTGAATTTATTTTTCAGGAACCAATAACTGTGGCTGGTAGAATCTGTTGTGATAGCAATGGTAAATTAAATGCTAAGTCTGTCCTCTTGGAAGGCTCCAGGGATACCTCAATGGGGAAGTGTATACCCTTAGACTTGACAGAGCTTAAACAATATTCAATGTTTCCTGGTCAGGTATTGTTATAGATTTAAATTATGTGCTTGTGAGTTTTTTTTTTGTGCAAGAACATCTGATATCCTTTTCTTAATGAAATGAATTGAAGTCATTTGATACAGAACAGCTCCATGAATTTGAAATTGACATATACAACATTAACACATTTCTATTGACACAATCTAATTTTTAAAATTTTTGTTTGTTTATTATTAAATTAAAAACTACGAGAGTTAGAACAAAATCGTTTTGGTGAACTAAAAAGTATTCATTGAGAGTAATGCACTCCAATTGATAGTCCATTAAATGCATTCGTTCAGACTTTATTAAAGATAAGATGTTCACACAAAATCGTATATATCTTTGAATTTCTAAGAAATGTTTCTGAACAACATATTTTGGCTTTTTTTATTTTTTATCCAGACCCAAATAAAATGTTAAAATATACATGTATATACATATTCTACCAGTTTCCATACAAGATTTTATGAAATATCACTGGTTTTATAGACCATGTGTCTGATGTGTAGAATAAAATATTATTTTGTCCCCTTTCAGTTGGTTGCCATGGATGGTGTAAACAATACAGGACAGAAGTTAGTTGTCAACAAATTGTATGATGTATGTATTTCATATTTATACTTATACTGTTTTGTTACATAACATTATGTTGCCTCCCTTTTCTACATTCCTTGGTTATCTCTCTTTTCTACATTCCATGAATACAAGTCTTGCCACCATATCATGAGGTTTATGGAATAAAGTGAAAATAAAACAAATACCACACTACATCAGAAAGAAGATATGGATTCACACGTAAGAAGGATGCTGCAATCCAGATTTCATTGTTCCATGACTATTTAATATCTATTTATAATATTTTTAAAGGTTCTCATTTATGAACAAATCAGTAATATCATACATTTTTATGAAGGGGAAGGTATAATTAGACATATGTTATACATCAAAGTAGACTGCTATTACCTCCATTTCATGATTCATTGGTTTTTAACAATTAACATTTACATTCTCCATAAAATATTGAATAAAACAGATAAAATACAAGATACAAGACATTTGCCAGTCAACCTTAAATAATGTAAATACAAAACAAATGTAGTAGGTTTATAAGATAATGTAAAACCTGTACATTAGAACATTTAGTTATCAAATATTGTTTTAATTTGTTTCTTCATGGTTTTATTTAGAGACTCATACAGTGTATTTAGGAATCCTCAATTAGAAATACACGAGTCAAGAAAGGATTTTTACACAATGTAGAAACTGAAAAACACTATGTTATTTGTCAATACAATTAATTTGCTGTTACAAAAACAAAAGAAAAAAAAAGAAAATCTAGTATTTCTTTATGCCTATGTATTTCTAATGTACACCTGGTTTATAATTGTAGGGTGTCCCACAGAGTCTTCCTGAGATAAATATCAAAACAGAACCAGGCAAGTTATACCATTTTTCCTTCTGATCTGTGTTAAGTAGTCTCCATAAAAACATAACATCACTTAAATTTTCCTGAAACGGATTGAGCATATTATGAAGGATACAGTCTGACAAGTCAACCTAGCATTTATTTTTGTAACCCACAGCTAATTACTACCCGTTCATCTTCTTTTATCATTTTAATTTGCAAGGAAATATCTCTCTTTTTAAAAAATCTGTGTCTGTGTTTTTATTATATCCTCGCCAACGAAGATGCGAAGGGATATAGTAACGCTACCGTCCGTCCGTCTTCCGTAGCATCCTCCTTGTGAACACTCTAGAATCAACATCCTTCAATGGATTTTGACCAAACTTGGTACATACTTAGTCCTTAAGAGAACTGGAACCCTATTGATTTTTAAGGTCAAAGGTCAAAGTCACCGGGTCAAATTTATAGGCTTTGTGTTGCCCTTGTTGGCTGTAAAACGATATTATAAATATATATGTGACCTAGGGTTAGTGTTTATTTCCAATTTCAAAATGTATTTTTTTGGGGAAGAAAATATATCTTTTCTGGGATTGGATAAGTCTAAAATACTGACTATAACACTTTAAACAACAGTAACTATTCTATAAGTGCATATCCTTGCTGCTGAAAATCTGACACAATTTTTATTGATGATCTAACTTTAAAATTGTCCTTATTGATTGTTATTTAATGCCAAATGAGCAATTTTTCAACTATATTGTCGCGAGAAGATGTCACATTTCGACGAGATGATAATGATGTCCGTTTTGCAACAGACCAACATGCTTAAATTGCTCTTGCTCCTTAATGCTCAGTGCTTAGCAGAGAAGTAGCAATTACCAATCTTATAGTCTGCTTGTTGTACATTTTGTTGATATTGGTGGAATTGTTAACCATCAGTCACTGCTTATACTTTCTTTTCATAAATGCTTCTTCTCAATGTTTTCCAGACAAAAACAATCTTGTAAAGTTATTTCTTTTGCTGTTCATTTTAACACAATAAAATTTCATCATTGATGAAACCAAATTAATTATGTATATTAACACAGTCAATTGCTGGTTCTTTCTGACCAAGCAGTGTATATTAAATGTCAACAAGATTTTCTATTTTTATCTTTGACAGGATCTGAGCATCTAAGTGTTTTGATTGCAGCAGGTCCATTTTCTACATCAGACAATTTATCATATGAACCTCTCAATGACCTGTCTAAGTATATGTCTAGAGACAAACCTGATGTTTGTATTCTGGTAAGGGAGAGATGTAAACTTCTATATATTTATAGGTTATGGATGTTTAACACCACTTGAATCAATATTAAGAGAGTTATATTGTAGATCTGATATCTGAATATTTACATATTTACCCACAAAACATGAATATTATCCTCAGTACAGGCTTGGAATATTACTTGAGTATTCACCTTATCATATATATCTCATTTGTGAAATTGTGTTTGTTATTTGTATTATTAAAACAAGAATCAGTTGATATAAAATGTACATGTGATTTCCTTCATTTAACAATATTAATTTTTTTTATTTATTAGAACAACAATTATGAACGCATCGGTGGTGTAATGGTTAGCATGCTCACCTCTAGTGTGGTAGATTGTGGGTTTGAGCCCTGTCGGGTTAAACAAAATACTATAAAATTGGTATTTGTTGCTTCTCCACTAAGCACACAGCATTAAGGAGAAAGAGCAAAGACTGGTTGGATCGGAATCAGTATAATGTGTTCGAGTAGACCCAGCACTATAAAAATCCAACTCGGCGTGTTTGTCTAGTACATAACGGACATCATTATATATAAACTTCTCATCGAATGTCATTCGTTATTGCAATGACATACATTTTTTATAACCGAAAATTTGCTTATTTGCATTATAAAACAACAATCACTCACTCTCTAGAATTATTATTTTCCCCAATGCAATGATGCAATTTATATGTTAAAATAATACTGCTATGAGATTAAAACGTTCAGTTGTCACCCTCTTATCAAGAAGGCCACCCTTTTCAGCAGTGAAAAAAGATGACCTTATAAGAGCGACACTCTTTCCCTGGAGGCAGTATTTTGTAGTATTTTACTATCTCAGTGCATCTGAAATCTGGCCTGATGTGGCCTTTTGTTGGAGTTGTGTTATAAGGAGGACTACTGTATATTTTATGATATATTTATCAGATGATATAGGTAGATAACAGTCATGACATGTTTGATTTCAGATTGGTCCATTTGTTGACATGAAGAATGAGCTAATAGAAGTATGTTTATATTTATATTTGTTTTCCTTAATAGTGCAACTATTAATGTAATTACAATGTAACGTCAACTCTGATTGGCTGATGTTGATTTATTTATTAAAAATGAATTACGTAATTGATGCCGTCACATACAGTAGAAGTGTACACATCATTTCTATTAATATTTAAATATCAGTATCATAATCATAGCTTTTCTAAAGTTAAAAATAAAATGGATAACAGTGAAAGTATATTTTGTTTTTTAAATTAGATTTTATTTAGAGTCAATGAATCAGTTTCTAAGGTATTTGTACAATTCCTAAAATGTTATTCAATACCAATACATTAGACGATTGGAGAGTTTTGCTTCGCCTATTAAAAGTGTGTCATGAGAAAACTTTCTTTCACTCTGCTATAATGAGAAAGAAATTTTGTTCATGATATAAAAAATAGTTGATTTTCTGTTTCTTGACCCACAATTTTAGAAGTGAGTAGGTTGGTAGATAGGCAGTTTTTTCTTCTTCAAACATTTATGAAAAAAAAAAAGACCTATGCTGTAGTAAAATCTGCAAAAATTAGTAAACAAAAAAGGCATTTTCTTTCTTGGCAAAAGCCTACCACAATAATTTTCTTGTGATTTTGGTGGGTTGGTCAGGAAAGAGCAAGGCCAGAATTCCTTACAGATGGACTGACAGGTGAACATAACAGATATTGTTTGTATATTTCAGAAAGGAAGTTGTACAATGACATATGAGAAGATTTTCAATGAACAATTAAAGTTCATAGGAACAATAACAAAAAGGTAAATGTTGTATTTAGGTATAAACTTGTTTTACAACAATCAGTCTTTCAGGGAGACAATTTAATGCAGGTTAAATTAATCAGCTGTAGATTCATGTTTTAATGAAGAATTGATAGCTATACAGGTTAAAATTCCAGACTTAAATTGGCAGATCAAGAACTATTGTATTGATAAAAGACATTTACACCTACTGGAAACTATACACTATAAGGGCATGTATATTGATTGACACAATGTTGTATGTAAATATCATAACCTTTATATAAAGACTCCCTGTCTAATGTGACCTTTTTGTAGAATTCCCACCAAGATAACTATAGATAAGTTTAATTGTATTCAGAAAATACAGATTATTAGCTCATATTCTTGTACATGTAGTAAACTATGCCTTATTATAAGAACATGGTTTATATTGAAAGAAGAAATTCTTCATTGTCAATTTTTTAATGACTTAATTTTTTAACCGAAAATTTTATTTGTAGATCATATTTATTTGCCATTTGAGGTACAATAAATATAGTATAACTAATCATAGATTTTGAATATCAAAATAAGACCACGAGTGACCGAAGTACGCATAAGGATTAAACGAGTGGGCGGAACTTGTTCCGCCCACGAGTTTAATCATTAATGCGTATTCGGTCACGAGTGGTCTTATTTTGATATTCAAAATGTATGATTTAGTTATACTGTTTATTATATAGACTTTCAAAATTTCTTATATATTATTTTTTTTATTTGTATATTTCATTCCACTCGTATAAATCTACGAGCAATGATACTAAGGAAGTTCAGCTGGAAGGATCTGCCATCTTGAAAATGTGAAATCCTACATGTCATATTTACAACAATATACAAAAATAATTAAAATGCTTACCTTGAAAACTTATTTTAGTTAAATTTGATCACAATTGAAGTGTACACGAAGCCAAATAACGTCTAATCTTTATGTTTCAAACTGGAAGTCTTCATATGACGTCATGTTGGTTATGTGCCAAAGTCGTCAATAACATTTCGAAGAATTTTTTCAGTTTACAATCGTATGTGTATTCACCGTAACACAACAAGGGACGTAACCACCACACTTATAGTTGTGTAAAAGTAGTTCCGGTGGTAAAAAACTGATATTTTCACATGTGAAATACCGGAATTTATTTCACGGATAAATCCCCATAATTCACACCTATCTATATAATAATATAAATAGTTTGTTCTGTGTTGGGTTATGAGTATTTAGCATCACTTTCAACAATATTTACATTTATATTGCTACAATCTGTTTTACTGTTGGAGGACATTGGAGAATATCAAACTTGATATCTCATAATGTTGAATAAAGTACACACACCTATGAAGGAGTAGAAATCCAAACTTTAGTGGTGCTGGGAACTGATTGTATAGATAAATGTAAATCTAACTACCATAACATCATATCGATGACAACCCATTATTATAGTGTGTTTGAGTTTGATGTCAAGTGTCCATTGCATTTGTAGGTGATCTTTATTTTGACTCTTGATTTATGATAATTTCTTCATTTACAGCATTGGTTGTCAGGTGATAATTATACCATCATACAGAGACATACATCACGACTACGTGTACCCTCAGCCTCCTTTTGATGCCAGATTACAAGATTTTAAGGTATTGGATTAGAGAAATATAATGTCTATCACTAGCCTTCTTTTGATGTTAGAATATCTGATTTTAAGGTTTCTGTATAAAGAAAAGATAGGTCTACCCTCAGCATCCTTTCATTTCATTTCTTGAAAACTATCAGTTTATGCCTATGAATGGTCAATAATTTCACCAATATCAATGAAATGTACAACCATCTCTAAACAGTGATTGTCAATAATTCCACCAATATCAATGAAATGTACAACCATCTCTCACATCAAGCTATTGAATACAATAAAGACCACAACAAATGATGTTAGAAATCCAGGTATTGGCTAGGGCAGGCACAAAAATGTTCTGGGTTTAGCCAGTTAATAGGATCCCAATTTTCCCCTCTGATAATTGGACCCCCAATGACAATACAGATATAAGTAAACAATGAAAAACCTGCACAGATTTGCTTCCACTCAAAAAGACCACAAACTATCACAAAAATGAATGACA
This sequence comes from Gigantidas platifrons, assembly GCA_002080005.1. NCBI lineage: Eukaryota > Metazoa > Mollusca > Bivalvia > Mytilida > Modiolidae > Gigantidas > Gigantidas platifrons. The sequence goes on from MJUT01055331.1 coordinate 363,352, forward strand.
ATATAAACAAACATGAACAGTACAATAGCATGGTCAGTGAATGCTGGTAGTTAACTGATTACTAGCTAGGAGGATTGACTGACCTGTTACCAGTAAGTAGACAATGATGGCTTTGATCACAATCTCATGATTATTTCTCTATAAACCAGGCTACTAATACTGCCTCTTGAGGGCCTCTGGTTTAATCTTTGTAATCTTTTAGATTATTTGAATTCTGTTACTACATGTATTACTTACTTACTTTACTTATCCTCTTCGTGATCAGGATCACATAAGGCTGAAACACTACATGTATATACATGTATATTATTTTATTTCACAGCATATTCACATGATGCCTGACCCCTGTACTGTAACCATCAATAATGTAGTATTTGGTATAACGTCTACAGACATACTGCTGCATCTTGGATCAGAAGAAATATCATGGTAACAAATGTTTATGTCTAGTTTGTGAATTCTCCTGTCTTCAGCTTTTCTAGAAATATATAATTAAAAACCAAATTAATTCATTTCCTATTTTGTTACTGTCTTTATTCACAGCATTACATAAATCGAAACAAATGTTACAAATGTTACAAAGGTATGTCGTAAAATACTTAAAAAATAGAAATGTACAGAAATAATTGATCATTGAATCAGTTATAGGCTACATTAGATACAGGGAATTGATGGGCGGAAATGTATAAAGCTCTGTCTAACATATTGGAATTTATTTATTTTAGAAGGTAATAACATATAATACAAAATTCTCTTTTAAGAATGTTACTGTATCAGAATTAGGTTTATAGGGGGTTATAATATCATTTTCAACAATATTTCATTTATTTTATTTTGGGCAGTGTTTTTGGTTGAGGAATTTGCATACTAGAAAAAACTAAAACTAACAAATTTTATTACAGAAGGTTATATTAAAAAGTACACCATGCCATGGGTTTGAGTCGAATTGACAAACCTGATTTTATTATTATACCTGTTTACTTGTAGGAATCCTCCAGGAGCTACCGACAGATTAGGAAGATTAGCACAGCATTTAATTACACAACATAGGTAAACACTTAGTAAGATAGGATATGGATGTAAATGAACATAAGAGAATATCCAAAATTAAAGAAACAGCGATTTTATTGCTGTTCTACATTTCACAATCACAGTAGGGCCTTCAATAATGAGATTAGCTCATATCCTAAAATGACTCTGAAATGTCATCTAACCTGAAGTTCACAGGTGCTCTTTACTTCTGTCAGTTAATGCTACATCTGAGCATCATTATTGCTTTGAAATCATGTTGTCTAGAATTTCATTTCCCATATGAGAGTTATCAACATAAGACAATATTGATATAGTCCTGTAAAAATAATTTGTGAAAATAAAGATGTTTAGTTTTGGACTTTTAGAACTTGATTTATATTTCCCTCAGTTACCCTCTGCATCATCACTTGGATGATGTAAATATTGAATATGAAGACTGTCAAACTTAAAATATCGACTGTTGTATTATATTTTCAGTTATTACCCCCTGTACCCTCCCTCAGAAGAAGTTAATATTGACTTTGAAACACTTGATACTTATGGAACATTACCAGTCACTCCTCATGTACTAGTACTGCCATCTGATTTGAAACAATTTACCAAGGTAACTCTCAGTCACAAATAATATTCTGGTTCTTTCATCTGATTCAAATCAATTTACTAAGGTAACTATCAGTCATGGATAATATTCTAGTTCTTACATCTGACTTATAACAATTTACCAAGGTAATTATCAGTCACAAATAATATTCTGGTTCTTTCATCTGATTTAGAACAATTTACCAAGGTAACTATCAGTCATGGATAATGTTATGGTTCTTACATCTGACTTATAACAATTTACCAAGGTAATTATCAGTCACTGATCAGATTCTGGTTCTTATATCTGATTTAAAATAATTTGCCATGGTAATTATATCAGTCACTGATAATATTGTAATTCTTACATCTGATTTAAAACAATTGACCAAGGTTACTACTACCTGTCACTGATAATGTACTAGTACTACCAACTGATTTGAAGCAATTTACAAAGGTGATTATCAGTCACAGATACTGTTACTTCCGTCTTATGTGAAGAAATTTACTGAGGTAACTACATTGCAGTCACTTGTTAATTACTGTCCTGATGATGTAATGGTGATCACCTTGAGTATATTAAATGACGGCCCTCCATCAAGTCAAACAGAAGACCATGACATTGGTATCTGCTGCTTCTCTACTATGTTAAATGACGGCCCTCCATCAAGTCAAACAGAAGACCATGACATTGGTATCTGCTGCTTCTCTACTATGTTAAATGACGGCCCTCCATCAAGTCAAACAGAAGACCATGACATTGGTATCTGCTGCTTCTCTACTATATTAAATGCAGTAGTCGTGACCACATGGTCAGATCGTTTGGTTTACCTCCAGATGAATTTCAGCAGTAGTCGTGACCACATGGTCAGATCGTTTGGTTTACCTCCAGATGAATTTCAGCAGTAGTCGTGACCACATGGTCAGATCGTTTGGTTTACCTCCAGATGAATTTCAGCAGTAGTCGTGACCACATGGTCAAATCGTTTGGTTTACCTCCAGATGAATTTCAGCAGTAGTTGTGACCACATGGTCAGATCGTTTGGTTTACCTCCAGATGAATTTGGTACCTAGAATTGAAACAAGTGAAGCAATGGTCCATTTTGTATTACAGTGTAGTTAAAAGCATATTTACTTCAAATTATATGAATACATGATTAAGGTGAAGCAATATGTGTGATCCTTCAACTTTGACCTAAAGAGGTTAATCTGTGTTTAAAGTGAGATTAATTAATTTGTTTTATGACAGGATTTACATGGCTGTTTCTGCATCAATCCAGGAAGGGTGGCCAAGGGACAGATTGGTGGATCATATGCCAGAATGGTGATTAATGTAAAAGACCTTAAAAGTCAGTCATCTATATTACAACACACGGCAGCTCAAGTGTTACGTGTTTAATAAAAGACAGAATGGTGCCTATAAAAATATTAATAAATTGTATTTATAAAAAACTATATTGGTTGTTTGGAGTTTGTTTTTATCTGGACAAAATAATTTTGGATACATATAAAAATTGAGTCTGTTGTTGATATTTGTATCAAATCTGATTAAAATTGGATATTTGTTGTTTTGTTGTTGTTTTTTTTCACATTATTTTTAGTTGAAACTCTAACATTACACAACATCTGGTTTAGGTTTATGTCTGATAATCATTCATCTTTGACTGTCCAATCATATGTTAGCAGTTAAATATATCATTATGTGATGTATATATATATATCAACACTCTAGGTAAAAGTGTAGGAAAAAACTAGCAACACTTCCAATGTTTCACAACTTTGGTTGAAGTGAACATTTTCTATCAATACAACTTTGCAAAGGATCATTATCCTCTCGCAAACGAAGTTGCGAAGGGATATAGGAACACTACCATCCTTCCGTAACATCCTTGTGAACACTAGAATCAACATCCTTCAATGGATTTTGACCAAACTTGGTACATACTTAGTCCTTAAGAGAATCTGGAACCCTTTTGATTTTCAAGGTCACCACTGGGTCAAATTTTTCGGCGAGGGGATGTGCCATGCTTTGCGTTGCCCTTGTTAAATTTTCATTATTTGCTGTAGCACTTATCATTTCACAGATATGAGGTGGCCAAAAGTGGACAATCTTCCCCCCCCCCCAAAAAAAAAATCCTTATGAAATTTCTGTGCTTTTCAAACAGATTCTACCTAGCAATGACATTTTCAGTAAAGCTGATGAATGAGGAAGTCCCTGTTCATGTTTGTTTATCTAATAATTTGCCAATTAACATGTAATCAGGTAAGTGCTACAGTTTTTTGTTAACCTCTAGTTAATGATTGGTATTTGAGCTTCTAACAAAAGTCCTTATAAACTTGTGGTCGTATCATGCCGCACCTGGTGTATTGAATTCGTCATTGCCATTTTGATTTAGAATATTCCATCAAAAAGTTTGTAAGGGCACATTTTAAATGGGAAAATTGAGATTCTTCAGAACTTTGCACACTTGAGTATAACAATCTGAGGTTTTTGCATGTCTTATGGCAGTTTGATTGAGCAATATTTGAAGGAGTTGTTGAAGTTTGACAGAGGAATGGTTTTTTGGTGATATCTCTGACCATGACTGTTTGAGGTTATACAGAGGAGTGGTTAGTGATTTTGTAGTTGGTTATATTGTTGACCATTACTGTTAGACAGAGGAATGGTTTGTGTGGTTAGTTATATTGTTCACCATTACTGTTAGACAGAGGAATGGTTTGTGTGGTTAGTTATATTGTTCACCATTACTGTTAGACAGAGGTATGTCAGGTGGGAATCATGTAATGGGGGCCATCTGTGTGTGCAATATAAATGATAAATATCTGACATACATTTGTATTCTAATTCTACCTTACCACATCCTTTTATAAATATCATGATGACAGTGTAACATGTAAGTAACCAAAATATGACAATACTTAGATGTTTGCTTTGGCAATAACATGTTTCATCAAATTGTTGGAATTCCAATGGGGACGATCTGTGCTCCTCTCGTTTTTATTTTGTGAATCTCAATTTATGGCTAAACTCCACAAAGACCCCTTATTAGCCTATTCAACAATAATTAGTTATTTAGATGATATCTTAACTAAATAATCATAACTTTCTTAGGTTCATAAAACAAATTTCTTCTATTATTTACATTGAATAAGGATTACATTAGAAAGGACTCCGGTCAATTTTTGGATATAGATATCCCTTTCTCAATGTTAATTTCGCACACACACTTATGACAAAAGAACTTATTTCTCTTTCCTAGTCCCATGTCAATTTTCCTTTTAGATGGCTACACTGCTTTAAATAATTTGGTCCCATTATATGGCATTTACATTTCTCAGTTCATTTGACTAGGATTAGGATTACATTAACAGATTTAACCCTGCCACATTTTTGTGCCTATCCCTAGCCAGGACATGGATTTCCAACTTCATATGTTTCTTATGTCCAATGATTTGAGGTAAGAGGTAGTTGTTTTTTGTTGTTGATATTGGATTTTTTTTACCATCACTGTAATTTCTTTCATTAACTACATATCATACATCAGTTGTATGTTATTTATAATAAAAAGGGCAATCTCTTCTGTACATTTCATAGAAACATAAGTACACATGAAACACATTGTATACCCTTGCACACAAGTCTTGTGTGAACTCTCATTAAATATGTTAAATGTTTCAATCAATTTCCCAATGTACCACTAGTTCTGTTTGTTCCTGGTCACATGTAAATTTTGTGATAAAATTGATTATACATATGTAGGTGCATTTTGTGATAAAACTGGTTATACATATGTAGGTGCATTTTGTGATAAAACTGATTATACATATGTAGGTGCATTTTGTGATAAAACTGGTTATACATATGTAGGTGCATTTTGTGATAAAACTGGTTATACACATGTAGGTGAATTTTGTGATAAAACTGGTTATACATATGTAGGTGCATTTTGTGATAAAACTGATTATACATATGTAGGTGCATTTTGTGATAAAACTGGTTATACATATGTAGGTGCATTTAGTGATAAAACTGGTTATACACATGTAGGTGAATTTTGTGATAAAACTGGTTATACATATGCAGGTGAATTTTGTGATAAAACTGATTATACATATGTAGGTGAATTTTGTGATAAAACTGGTTATACACATGTAGGTGAATTTTGTGATAAAACTGGTTATACATATGTAGGTGAATTTTGTGATAAAACTGGTTATACATATGTAGGTGAATTTTGCTGTCCAAGTAAATGTTAAACATTCAGATAATTTAAATTGAACATCCCTTGTGGTGAACTGCTTACCTATATCACTAAGCAATGCAAAATAGGATCAATGTCTTCCCAAAAGGATCGTGTCTTCAGTTCATGTCGTTGAAATGTGAGATTTGATGACAAAATGTACAAATGTTTGTTACATAAATCTCCTCTCCACATGTACGTGATGTACGTGTGCGATTTGACACGGTGTGTGTTGTTTAGAGCGGTAAAAGCGTATAACTTGACGGAACTTCTTGTCATTTGAACCTAGCTTTGAAATAGGATTAGCAATTGCGGATATCCATTACACAGCTACAAATTATATGTAGCTATTTAATAGCTACTTTGTTTTAAGTGCTTCCGCTGGAATTTCGTCGCGCCAAGAAACTATGGATTTTTATTTGTATTCCATATATTGAACTATTTCACCTTGTATTATAGCTGGATTTAAGCATGTCAAGTCTGGTCGAATATGTTCGATCGTACTTGTAATTGCTACGAGAGCGGAATATGTGTTCGATCCATAGTCGGTTTAAACAAAACACTATAAAATTGGTAATTGCAAAAATCGATAGTCTCGGAGTTTAGATAATGTATCCATGTGAATCGAGAGAAATCTTAGACATCTCAGTACCTGGACATTTCGGTACTGACTTGGACATCTCTGTACTGGACAGTTCGGGACTTGGATGAGACAATTCGGTACTGACCACAATTGTTTGGTACTTATTACTTGTCAATATTTTGGTACTAGTAGTTCTTTAATATATGACCCAAAAGTGAATGGATATGTATTTTTGATAGTTCCAGTGTAGATCGATCCCGGAGATCGTTGTTTTTGTATTGATTTTTATTTTCATTATTTTGACCTTTGCTTCAGATTATCTGATATCCCCGATGTATGAAATTTCGTCACCCTAACGATTCTTCAATAATTTCTATTATCATAAACATTTGATTATATTTTGTTTATGATGATTAAAAAGAAAAACACATACAAATTTGTATAAACGTCTAAATGTAAAAAAATTATAAAAAAAAGTTTTTAAATTCAATCAAATTATTATTATTCAGTACCGAAATGTCCAGTACCGAGATGTCCTGATACCTTATAGGGTTAGGGTTATGGTGTTTTATGCCCCTTTTAAGAATATTCCAGTTATATCGTGGCTGTCAGTTTTATTGGTGGAGGAAACTGGAGTACCCAGAGAAAATCACCGACCTGCTCCAAGTCACTGACTTTATCACATAGTTTTGTATCCAGTACACCTCGTAACACGTGTGGTTCGAACTCAAAACGATAGTGGTGATAGCATTTATTGCACAGGTAGTTGTAAATCAAACTACCACACGATCACGACCACTGCAGCCCCTCACTATTGACATAACAATCCTATCAAATTGCAAAATACTATAATTTCCAGTTCTAATTCTTTTTTAAATCGTATTTAATTTAAAAAAAATTTTTAATCAAATTCCACTTAATACTATTCTAGATAAC
>MJUT01055331.1:404404-417679 GCA_002080005.1 Gigantidas platifrons
TTTTGTTAGAAACTATATTGATAAATATAATATATAATATGATCATCTATTATTTGATCATAAATATTCATATGTATCATGCTTAACAATTTTATTATCTTATATATGTACTTACTAACAAATACTAATAACTATATATTAAATCGTTTATACTAACGTTAACGAGGCCGGGATAAGGTACCGGTATTCGATGTTTTTTAACTAACAAATGTACAGATTTCAATATAAAAAATATTATGAAAAAAAAAAGAAAAAAAAAGTTTCGGTTCATTTGGCCAAGCGGTTTCAGAGAAGATTTTTTAAAATTGTCCAATCAGAAACAAGAATTGCCTATGGCAGCCATATTTGTTGATGGATCGGGACAAAATGAGTGATCTTTAGAGAGGACCTTCCATAGATGCTTCCTACCAAGTTTCACTTCATTTGGCTGTGCGGTTTCAGAGGAGAAGATTAAAATGTGAAAAGTTAACAGACGACGGACGCCAAGTGATGGCAAAAGCTCACATTGCCTTTGGCAAGGTGAGCTAAAAATGGCTCATTTAGTGTTAAACAAAAATAATTACACACTATTTCAATCATCCGTAGTTCGAATTGTTAGGCAGAAGGCTCAAGTGGACTCATTTTCTGATAGCTTTTTGGTCTTTATCTCTTCTATTGTCAAGTCAGTTCCTATGTGTGACATCTCTATGTCAACTTTATTCGAAACCAAACCTTTTAATGGTCTTTTACTTTTTACCCCTGCTTGTTCTAGATCGGAGACATTGTTACTGAATGTTACGCAACACATGGCATTGCAGAGCATTTTATGTGTAACAGAGGCTTTCTTAGTCAAATGGACAAGACTTTTTAACAGCTGCATAGCTACTTCTGATGGGTATCGAAGGGAATTTTAGAACATGTCTTAGAGAAGTAAAACAAATCTTCTGTCACCAAAAACATTAGATTCTCCACTGAAAACTTATTAAGGTTTGCCACTCCAGATAATATAGGGGAAAATTAACAGGAGTCATCAATCCTCAATGCCAAAAGATGGGTAACCACTAATATTTCCCATTAAACGTATATACATGTATATACCAATTTCTCAGGGAATCACCACAAATGTTGAGGCGTTGTCAATAATTCGAGGGGACTGGAACATCTTTTTACAAGAACCTCACCAATTTTATAGGTATTCTCAACATTTGATTCCCCATACTACAGACAGTCATTTTTAATTACTGTCGGAAGATCTAGAGGCATCAGCTCTTCTACTCAAGGGACAGAGTAATAGTGAAAATACCATGACTGCACCAGGTTTTGATTCCCGCATTTTCTTGGTACACAAGAAAACTGAAAAGGGGGGGGGGGGGACATTCTATTTATTCTCCTTCCAATTTTGAACACTTATCTTATAGTATCATTTCGAAAAACTAATAGGTCTATCAGGGTATTTATCGAACCTACAATGTAGACATCTATTTGATATATCAGACACGTACATGTACTTTTGGCGTAATCATATTTTCTCTGATGTTTACAAAGGTATTACAGGCAGTAATTACCACCAGCCTTAACAGATTCATTAATATCTGAACGATTCCTTTATAGAGGACACAAATTCAGAAATTCTGAATTGTCTTCATAGTGTTTTGAAGAAATAAAAAAAAGTATACTTTCAAAAGATTTTAATTTTGGTATGGGGTGGTACATTGTGTACTTCAAGTTCAGGGCAAACTTGGTTCTTATTTTCTCGGAGATGAGAAGCCGTTTATGTCATTTTCTCTAGGTGACCTCATTTATTGTCTGGTCATGATCAGTTGTTTTTTGTTTGTTTTTTTTTCCATCGGTGTCTTTTGAACTTTTTGGCAGAAGTTGGGAGACCATTGGGAAACTTCATATTCGTTCTCTACAATATCTACAGAATGGGAACTGTGACTCCAGTTGACTCCATTTTTCATAGTTTCATATTTGTTTTTAAATGTGGAATGGTGAAAAGAGGAAAAACATAATAGGTTGTCTCTTGTCCAAACCAATTCCAATTTTGACCCCTTCTAGGGGGACAGGGGTCCCTTAAACAGATGAACCACATCAATATATAAAGAGATGTGAGTAGTCCTGTTAGCTGTCCACCTTGTATAATGAAACACTTTCCAGTTAGTCTTAATGTGCTAGCAGATTCTCTACTCAGGTTCCTAGCTCTGGTGAATACAGAATGGGAAACATACAAAGCAATATTACAAGCTTAAACGACTACAATGGGAGTGTCCTCAGATATATTTGCTTGTAACAGTATGAATCTCCAATGATATGTCCCAAGTCTTACCCAGATAATATGACCATATCCTAGGAAGGAACGTTTGGTTACACAAACCCTCTGTTCAGATTTTTCAATGGTGTACTTCACTAGATTTGGGTGCAGAATGGAGGGATCACAGTAATCATACAAGCTTGATAGAAGTGACTTTGTTACAATCTATTTATTACTTGTCTTGTGCCAGTCCATTAGGTCATCCTCTGACATTATACATATTGTATTAATTCAAATGAATAATCAGGAATAATCTCAGACAAAAGACTTCTGAGACAGTCTCCTAGCATATCCTAAAATCTGTCAGAGTCTACATTTACAATCTTATCGTCACTGATTGGTGTCCACGACAAGAGATTATCTCTGTTCAACAGTTGGCAGACTTTCTAGTACATTTCTCTTTGATGCTAAAGATTTATACCTTCAAACATCAAAGGCTGTCGATCAGCTATATAATTTTTTAGAAAAATTTGTTTCAGGGTAAACAGATTTTGGGAGAAATTTATATATTTCCCATTCGATTAGTAACATCAGTTTTAAAAAAAAACTAAACAAAGAAGGAGGGATCCTTAGTATGATGTAAGTCCTGTATTTTCTACCCTACTTAACACTAGTACTGTTCTAATCAGCTATAGTTAATTAAAAATATTTTTAAACTATTTTCCTTTGTGAATATATTTTCAGCACAGAGGATTAATTCCCCCAGCTTCTTCTAGTTCAGGGGATTAGGGGATCAGTTGTATGCTAGATTCTGTATTACTCAGAATTTATGATGGTAACATACTGTTACTTATTGCTAAAAAAAATCATAAATTAGAAAAATTAAATGAGTTTTTCAACAAATGAATTCTAACCATTGTTACCCTAACAGTCAATGGTGTGTTCTAATTATTGATTCAATGTTCTCTCCCTATAACATTGATAGTATGTATTACAATAACAGTCAGCCAACTATTTAAACTGTGCTGTTTGGCAATATATGTAATGAAGCAAGAAACATTAGTTGGTTTTATGTTGTTTAACGACACTTTCAACAATATTTCAGTTATATCGTGGCAGTCAGTTTTATTGGTGGAGGAAACTGGAGGACCAAGAGAAAACCACTGACCTGTTGCAAGTCACTGACAAACTTGATCACATAATGTAGTACACCTTGCCCTGATCGGGATTCGAAGTCACAACATCAGTTGTGATGGGCACTGATTGCATAGGTAGTTGTAAATCCAACTACCATACGATCCAGGCCACGATAGCAAGAAACAGAAACAAAACAGAAAGCAATATTTTATGAAGTAAATACTGTTCAATAATTTCTAACAACATAATAATAAATAACAAAAAACAAATAAAAATAGCATCAAATTATTGTGATTTAACCAAGAGTATATGTGAGAGATTAGATGAAATATTTTCTACACCATAACAAGGAAATATTTAAATCACAATGACTTAAAACTTTCACACCAGTCAAATGACATATTTATGTAATAATTTCACACTAGACAACATTCATGGTAGCAGCATATTTCACACCAGACAACATAGCAACTGAATATCTCACAGCAGTATGACAACTTTAACATCAGTTAATATGTTTGTTCTCCTCCATCAACATATAACCAACCACTTTTGCACATGTCAACATGATAACAGCATACATCCACATAAGTTCAGATGGTAACTAAATACATTCATAATAATTTTACCAGTCAGTATTTAGGATGAACTCATAAAATCTGTTGGTGTATCTTTATCAGACATACATCATAGAAGTTATATAAATCAGTCATTAAACAATGGTTTCATGAAGGAAACAGTTGTAGTATACATATACTCATTGTATTCATATATCTGTCCCATACTATCTGTAACTCTGGTAAACTTCTGAAAATAAATTAAATTGAAAATGAAAAAAAAAAAAGATTGTGTGATGTTCCTTACATTCTGCTTAATATCATATGATATGCTAGCTCAGTCAAGACCTGATTGGGTAAAACCAAGGACTATAATATTATAATAAGCTAATTCTCAGCTAAGGACACATTCCAGAGTAACACTGTTATTGTACTGTCCATGTTTATGTTGTCATTTATTTTTGTGGTAGCATGTGGTCTTTTGCATGGAAGAGAATATGTGTTTATTATTTTTTGTTTATATCTGTATTGAAGATCCAATCAATAGGGCAGGGGTTACCAATTTAACCCCACTAAATTTATGTGTGTGTCCTAAGACGGGACCTGTTAATGTTTTGTTGATATTGGTGACACTGATTACATTTCTTTTGTCACATAAATTACTTATAATAACACTAAACTATCATTAATTCAATCATTATGGGGCCGTCGTGGTCGTGATCGCATGCTAGTTACAACTATCTGTGTAATCAATGCATATCACCACTAAAGTTGTCAGTCGAACCCCGATCATGGCGTGGTGTACTCGATACAACATATGTGATAAAGTTATCAGTGACTTCTGGCAGGACGGTGGTTTTCTTCTTGGTACTCTGGTTTCCTCCACCAATAAAACTGACCACCATGATATAACTCAAATATTGTTGAAAGTGGTGTTAAACATCATAACCCTAATCCCCTATAACAGCACTAAACTATAATTAATTCAATCATTACACATATCAAGGACATACTTCATTAAATCCATTTGTTTTGGTGTGTCTTGATAGGCAGAAACAAAACATTGTAAATCTTCCTTACTCCATCTGGCTTGTTGACATGGTTCTACTATCTGTAAGATAAAAACAATAGATAAACCATTGTAAATCTTCCTTACTCCATCTGGCTTGTTGACATGGTTCTACTATCTGTAAGATAAAAACAATAGATAAACCATTGTAAATCTTCCTTACTCCATCTGGCTTGTTGACATGGTTCTACTATCTGTAAAATAAAAACTATAGATAAACCATTGTTGATCATCTATTTGATACCATGAAACATCCAAAAGAAAATTCTCATTGACTTAATAAATATACCTCATATTTTCAATTTACTAGTATAATTTTGATCAAATGTCACCTTAATGGGGTATTCTGTTCGTGTGGTTTCTCTGTGGCATCGTCAATGAATCAATTCCCACCATTAAGTTTGTCAGTAACTTATGGCAGGTCGGTGGTTTTCTCCTGGTACACCGTTTTCTTATACCAATAAAACTAACTGCCATGATATAACTGAAATATAGTTGAAAATGGTGTTAAACACCATAACCCTAACCCTCTATTATTGTAACATCATATGATTAACTATTGGAATATGTCAGTTATCTCCCCTGAAACTATGTTGCATCTTCCTTATATCATCATATAAATATCACTTGTGTATAAACAATTTTTGAAAAAGCACATATTTCTAAATAGAGTAATCAACAAAATGTAATTCTGAAACTTATTTTAGTTTAGAGATTAATTGATTGTGAGTTGCTTGACGTCGAGTGGCATATATTTCACGCATTTTCAGGATGAGAACAAGTTTAACAAAACAGAAAATTATACAGAAATGACTGAGAAACTGAGACAACTAGGGCGACGACTTTTGGATGTCAGTAGAAAATCATAGAGACATTGATAGGGAGGAATACAGTTTGACCTTTGTCATACATGTGATAATGTCAGCAGGTACTTGCGGGAGATTTGCCTTCAAAAACCAGGAGATTGGGGGTCTGATCAGGGAGATTTTTTATCAACGTATTTATCAACAACTTTTACAATAGTAGTTGTCTTTTTCAAGAAAATGTCTGTCAATTTCTAGTTCTTATCGACGCAAACGGAATTCTGCTTATGACTCGTTGACGTATCATGTCTTTGTACATCGTTTTTACCTCCGTATGTGATACCAAAATGCAAATTGCATACTGTGCAGTTCACATACGATTCCCCTTTATCACTATTGGTGATGCAGTCAAATTCTATTTTCCACTTTTCTTGAAATTTGCAGGCGTATTTAATTTTGGTAGGGTTAGCTGGTCCATCGGGACACGACGAGTGTCTTTTACGAGAAGCCATTTAAAAAATGCCGAACCCCTGTCAAAAACTTTACCATTAAACAAACAAAGTGATTAGTTTTTAAGATTTAATTGCTGAAAATCAATACAAAATCACCCAAGCGTTGTAGATTAACAGGTAGATTGACAGGTGTAATCAGCTGATGTGTTGCTAATTATAAACACAGGGAAAGTATCTAGGTAAAATCGATACCGGAAGTCGATAGATTAGACATAATTTCAACTTTTTGACAAAGATTATGAATCCGGGAGATTTTCTACCAATTCCGGGACTTGCATTTTGAAGGGTCGAATCCGGGAGACTCCTGCAGAATACGGGAGACTCCAGCAGAATACGGGAGACTCCCGCAGAATACGGGAGCTATGACATGTATTCTTTGTAGCAGCTACATTGTACCTACTCTAAATATACAACAGACGTCTTTAACATTCTGTGTAGAACTCTCTAAACACAGTATCCACTCTGGTCAACAGTCAGGCTTTCTGTTTTATATCCTGACAACCCCAATTTTAGTAATGGCTAGCATATTTGATAAAATTTGGACCTATCATACAATTTAGAATGAGGATCATGTAAGGACCATTCCTACAAAGTTTGGTTCATATTGGCACTGCAGTTTGTGAGAGAAGATTTAAATGTAAAATGTGAACCAAAGTGGGGACATGCCAAGTGATGGCAACCAAGCTAACAAAAAATCTAATTACTCTTTTCTTTCATTTTTACATCAGGCAAATTGATAATTTCATTATATTTTGATCGCCATGGGAACCATTTAATGTCCTTTGCATTATTATAAGAAACATTTTTAGATGATAATATGCCAACTATTAATTCAATTTTCTATTTACACAGAATTGAAATACTGAATACACTAATTACATGTACTTACTTTTTCATATACATCTATAAATATATCTCTGACTTCTTTACTGTGATTTAAACCCATCGCTATGTTAATAATGGATTTAGAGATATTCTAGAAGAAAAGAAAATAAATTATCATATATTTCAAGAAATAATTACAATTCATAACTCAAATACCCTCTAAAGGCTTTAAATGTAAAAATATGCCTTTGTTGCCCTGGTAATAAATGTGAAAAAATATATGTCTCTGTTGCCCTGGTAATAAACTAGACAATGTTGAAACTTAACGCTATTGTTTTTTTTTTTTTTAAGAGTTATGCTATGGTGTAGAATTTAATTCAAAGGAAATGTACTGAATGTTTACAACACAAATATATGACAAAAACAAAACCTGGTAATACTAAACACTATGTATAGGTGAAACAATGCTTATATGTGTTCATAAAACAAGTTAGAACATTGTACTCTGTACTCAGGATGCTATCATACATTAGCACTCAATCCCCTTTCCCCCACCACTTCTGTTTATCAAATATATTTATGGATACATTTGATATATATGTAACTTGCTGTCATTTTCATATTTATATGTATAACATTATTGTAAGGAGTGGATGTAATAAGTTGATATAACTTGTTTCTAATCTAATACACTAAGACAATAAAATATGTTTAAACTAAACTGAACTAATTTAGAAAATTATCACTTGTGCAAGAAATTTGTAGACAATATACCTAATTTGATTTTTTTAAAAGGGGTGGGGGGTGGGGCTACATTTTGCCTTGGTATTTAAATTTAAAAAAAACAACCATGGAAAACTGTTGTTTAAGCTATATGTACTACTAATAAGCTGTATCAAATTTCAAAGCTGTCCTATTCACCTCTTAATTGTCACTGCTTAATGAAAAAAAATATTGACACAAATTTAATGTCTAGGAATGAATCCTTTACAATAACAACAGCTATTTATGTTCATTGAATCTTTATAACATAGTGTTCCCTTAAAAGCTTATGAAGTCCAAGGGAATTTCCCAATCATTATAACAATTTAAGTTAACAGAATATCATTATTTATATTAAATGCTGTTTACAAACACCACAATGGTTCTGCTGATTAAAAGGAATATTGTTAAATTTGTATAAAAATGTTTGGCTTGGTTCATTCCAAAATAATTTTTTTAATTGAATATTCTATATTTTTAGTCCCCATGTGTCTTTTTCAATAATGCTAAAATAAATAAGTGTGCTTCTTTTCAGACTATATATAAGATTTAATAAAAAGCCTCTTTTCAATTCAAATTCAGGCCATTAATGACATGACTAAATTATTATAAGTACATATAATATCATATAAATGTAAAGAGAGAAACTCAGGCACAAGTTTCATATAACCTCTTTTTCCAGAAGTTGAGTAATACTATTTTTGTCAAATTTATTTCTGTATTGTTAAAATTTCTATTAAAAATCTTTCAATTTATCAAAACAAAAGTCGTAAAACTTTTTTGTTCTTTTGGGAGATTATTATTATTATTTTAATACAGTGAAACCTGTCTAATTCACACCTCTAGGGATCACTTTTTGTGTTCAGAATAGACAGGTGTTCGATTGATACAGATTAAATTAAAGATATCCTACATAGGGACTTTACTTCAAGTCCAGTTTAAACCAGATTTTGTTTTATTCAGAGTTTGGATTTGACTGGTTTCACTGTAAAATCTTTTGAAAAGGACAAACAGTTAGAAAACTTAGTTAAAACTTCAATACTTAACCCACTAGTAGGGGCTGGGATAAATATTTTCCCAAGGGTTAAAAAATATTCAAAATGGCTACCAAACAGGTGATTTTTTCATGATATTCTTTGGCTTTGAGGAATAAAATCTGACAAATTTACATGACAGGACTTGCCAAATGATTTTAATATTCATCAATGTCCACTATTGAAAGAAAATTTAAACACAACATGATCATCTGCCTCGTTGTTTAATATGACAAGATAAATATGTGTGTTTAGATATCATTCAAATCTCCACTAAAGACCTAATTGCTAAGGACTCCCCACCAACTTCTTTGTTTTATTTTCAGTCTATCATTTCAGAAAACATACATTCCAGCTATAATACATCATTTGTTCTATGACATCATCTTTGACACTCGTCACTTCAACGTTGAAGAATTAAATGGTATTAGTTACACAGAATGTTGAATAGCCCACAACGGTGACATATATTATTGCACTTAGTACTTTTATCTAGAGAACCTAACATTTCCTGAAAACATGGTCTCATTCTAAGTTTTAAAATCTTGTAAATATATGAATTTTTTAAAGAAATAATAAATGCATATACAGTAAATGGCTGTTTTAAGATAATATCATGGACTACTTTTTAACTTTTTTATTCAGTTATTAAATCATGCTGGTCTACATACAATAAATACCAATCAACAAGGTACTGATTCAGATAATTTAATAACAGCTATATAATTGAGTAAAACCACACTTGACTTTTGCCTTTGGATACATCAGTCAAGTCCTAAGATTTTCAAGCTTCAAATTTGAAAACACATTATTTGCCAGAATTCCCATAAAATAATTAAATGTGAAAAATAAATTAGTGGAGAGTACTACAAAGACATATTTTTCTAATTCAGTAAAAGTAAAGTCGAAGCTTGACTTCTACTAAAGGTATCTTGAGCTTACAGTTTGTATTCAGACTGTATACAACTCGCCTAGTACTAAAGTCAAAGAGTTTTAAAGAATCGTCTAACTTAATCTTTCAGAAAATATCATTGCCTTGTTGAAAAATATTCTGTCAGTTAGGAACAGATAAAGATAGTATTGACAATTAGATTTTGGTTCAAAGTTGACCATTGTTTCACTATTATATCATACCATGGCCTTGCATACTGTCTAATATTTAAATGATGTTTGAGGTCATCATCTCTCTTTAATAGAACTAATATTATCCATATGACAACTTCTGTGTCACAAAGATTAAATATTATTATTATCTCTAAAGTTCAAGAATTAATTATTCTTTATAACAACGATGCTCACCCAGATATATGTGAGGGTTGACATTTTACTGCTCACCCAGATATATGTGAGGGTTGACATTTTACTGTTCACCCAGATATATGTGAGGGTTGACATTTTACTGCTCACCCAGATATATGTGAGGGTTGACATTTTACTGCTCACCCAGATATATGTGAGGGTTGACATTTTACTGTTCACCCAGATATATGTGAGGGGTGACATTTTACTCACATGTGGAAACCACTTGCATAACTGCATCATTTCACTGAGAGGGGAGATTTTTTCCCATAAAACTAGTTTAACCCTGCCACTTTTTATTGAAGTGACTGTACCAAACCAGGAAAGTTAGCAGTCATGTATATCTGTGCTAGGAGTATTAATTTTATCACTGTTTCTATGATTGTTCTATTTGATTTTGGAATTTTTCCAACAGGGTGATTTTTGTTTTGTTTTTTATATTTATCACCTGGTTATAAAAATATGATAATGTTTAATATCCAATTATCATTTATGTACAGTTAATGTTCAATCAATTTTGTATAGTGTTAAAAGAAGTTTTTTTTAAAAACATTTTCCCATAGGCTCCTATGTTAAAGGATATCTTACAGAAGTAGACATATTGAATTTTCAAACGGTTCAGTGATTTCAGAGAAGACTTTTACAACATTTTTGTCATAAAATCTCATGTAAGATTGTATTTTACAATGACGTTCATCTTGGATTTCTGATCCACACCAAAAACATAACCTTTGTAAATGACAATTAATACAGTTTGTGTTTGATTAAAGTTTGTAGTTTAGACAAGTTGTTTTAATATATTTTCCCCTTGAATCCTATGTTAAACTATGATCATCTTGTACATGCCATATAAGGAACCAATCTTCTAACTAACAATTCTACCACACATGTGGTTTCTAAGAGAAAGATATTAGAAAGAATAATTGGCCTTAGCAGCCATGTTGTATTTCTGAAAAAAAAAACTTTGAGGAAAATCCAGGTAATATTCCTGCCAAATGTTGTTCCATTTGGTTCAATAGTTTCTGCGACAAAGATTGAAATATGCCAAATTTACAGATGAAAGACTGTGATAATTCCGAAAGAAAATAACAGCATACTAACCATATCTTTTAAAAAGAAATCACAACATTTCAAAAGACTAACTCTTGTTTCTATACAAATATCATCAAATTAAACTGCAAAAAGCTGCACGATACTAGCAAATTAATAACAATACAATATGGAGAGACAGGGAATGCAGTCTAAAATAAATCGGGCAACAATACTTTTTATCTACAACCAGAGACTCCCTGGAGGTTTTATCGCTCACCTGGTTTATCAATAGACATTTGCTTATTTGTGGCCTATTTGTTTTTCACAACTGGAGAACCCATTGTTGTTTTCATTAATACAATTGATTTCTACTCAATAACCTTTTCATAGACATTTGACAACCCTGATTTTCATCTAGATGATAGTTTCATTCCTTTTCCAGTATTGGAATTCCATTCCAACAATGGGTGGGGTTAAAACTCAAGTATTAAAGCCTGAAACTAACATTTTACACATTTTGGGTCCTTTTTCACATATTAGTTGGGCTAAAAACCTCAAAATCAAAATTTGTCCATAGTAAGATTCTGGTTATCTGAGAATATTTTTTCATATTTCAGCCAATCAGAAATTGCTTTGTCCCTGACAGCCATATTAAATGTTGAATTGTCATTAAATAAGAAATGTTTACTGGAGACTATCCATAAATCATTCCTGCAAAGTTTCGAATTAAATGGTTCAGTGGTTTCTGCAGAGAAAATTGAATTGTGAATAGCTTACATACAATAAACACACAATGTGATGACAAACAGCTCACTTAGCTATTGGACAGATGCATTGACAATGTATATTCATATCCCAGTCAAATTTGATAGTTAATATCAAATCTTCAGAATAAAACACACCATATTTATCCAACAGTAAACTATATAGAAATTTTCTTTCACATAATAAGTAGTGCAAACAATTTTTTTTTTATTGCACTTTGGAACAATTTGTATTTTTTTACAGAACATTTCATAGTGTTAATACGATTTAAAACAGACTGTATTTGCTACACCTGATCTCTGGTTGTGTAAATACCTTGAAATATGTTTTACTTAAGATGAATAATAATTAAGAGCCAATTAAATGTGGCTATGTTTTTTGTCACATTGTAACCATATAAAGAATAAGTGGGGTTTGTGTTGCTCACCATTATTTTGTGTGTAGTGTATTGTAGTTCATTGTTCATCCTTTTTCTTGAGTCCATTGCCATTGTCTGTCCTTCTTTGATTTACGACTTCTGATTACCCTTTTGGTATCTTCAAACTTTTCATGTAGAGAATCTTCACAATTTCTGTAATGTTTGCTTCAAAATTTGATAGTACATGTAGTTCCAGATGAGAAGAGTTTTTATTTGTATATTGGGGAATCAGAAACAGGAATTGTCTTGGAAGCCAAGTTTTTATCTGATCAATATGAAATGATGAATTTTTGTAGAAGACTCTCCAGACATCATTCTGTAAATTTTGGCTCCAATGGGCACAATAGTTTCAAAGAAGAAGATTATTTTGTATGTTGGCCAAACAGAAACAAGACTGCCTGTGGCAGATATGTATCTTGTCAGAACTAAAGAAAACTAGAACTGTGAGTGACCTCACTGAGTGATACCCCCGCTTGCAGTTTAGTAGGAGTTGTGCTTACAAGGTACATGCATACCCCTCCCCTTTTAGTGAAAGTATAAGTTGAATTATCTCCCCTTTTAAATTTTGGACAGCAACCATATTCCTTCATGCACATCTGCTGGTAGTGTACTACAAGTGTGTAAAGTTTCATAAAAATCCAATAAGCCGTTTAGGAGGAGTTGCGCTTACAAAGTACATGCCCCTCTCCTTTTTCATGAAAGTATAAGTGGACAGTATAAGTTGAATTATTTCCCCTTTTAAATTTTGGACAGCAACCATATTCCTTCATGTAGTGTACTACAAGTGTGTAAAGTTTCATAAAAATCCAATAAGCCGTTTAGGAGGAGTTGC
>MJUT01055331.1:424732-441523 GCA_002080005.1 Gigantidas platifrons
GCCAAAATCCAGTGTGAAAAATAATGTAGAATAAAAACATTTAACAAACTTTAATACATGGGTGGAGGAGATATATAAACTATCTGATAACTCACACCCTTCTAATTGAATAAATATGATGAAGGACATACGAGCTTGAACTTAACACTTTGTTTTAATTCTTGGCTTAAACTTTGATCTGGACAAAAATATCCATCTGATATGCATGATAAACACTGTGCAATGCATGAAAATTCCCATTTCCCGTTTCCCGGGGAAAGCAAAAAAAACACGGGAAAGTGACATGCTGATCGGTATCCGATACTTCCCGCCGGGAAAGTGTTACAAGTCCGTTGTTGCTCGTTGTTGTACTTTGCGGTTATCATATATATTAGTTTTTAAAACTGGTTTACAATTTATTTAAGCCTGAATTCCGTATGTAAAGGTATAAAATTGTATGTACACAAGGTACCAGATATCGCTGTTGAACTCTCACAGATCATTTTGAAATAAAAACTAAATTATAGATTAGATACAGTGGTTGGGATTAATTTTTTTTCAATGGGACTATGTCCGTGCAGTCTTGACAGAACGGTTCGGCTGTATGTACGTCTGACTTCATCAGAAAACGAATGCGCGCATATGACGCAGAGTTTTTATGTGGAAATGCGCCATTTCATCGGGTAATGCGACTATGGTGCGGGGCGCGTGGTAATCCCAATCACTGTATTTAATAAAGCAGTTATTGACTTTTAATTTCAGTCTACTCATGACTATACGGACCTGGTCAATGATTGATTAACCTTGGCCGTTGGCCTCGGTCAATCAATCATTGATCAGGTCCGTATAGTCATGAGTAGACCTCATTAAAAGTCAATAATTGTATATTGTCAGAGAACAAACCAATGGTATAACACGTATTATTATACCTTACTAACTTCTCATTGGCTTAAATTAAATCACATGACCTGAAACAATTTTAATGTTTTGTGAAAATTAACCCAAACGGGAAACAACTAGTTGTTTACCGGGTAACAACCCTATTGTTCTCCGGTAAACAACCCATTGCGTGCCTCAAAAGGGAAACAACTCTTTCCGGAAGTGACATTGTCGTGTCGTCTGTTTGTTTACAATTTGGTCGATCGGACCAGCAGGATGGCAGTCGCTAATTCTTCTACTTCTACATGTATTTATTTAAAAGCCCAATCCTTGGTCTGTTGGATGGTATAATAAAACAGTTATTGCCTTCAATGGATTGTAAACATCAGAATTGTTAACCCTCAAAGGGTTGTTTCCTTCGGGCTAAAGCCCTCGGGAAAACAAACCCCTTCAGGTTAACAATTCTGGATGTTTACATCCATTGAAGGCAATAATTGTTTATTGTCAGAGAACAAACCAATGGTATAACACGTATTGTCAGAGAACAAACCAATGGTATAACACGTATTGTCAGAGAACAAACCAATGGTATAACACTTATTGTCAGAGAACAAACCAATGGTATAACACGTATTGTCAGAGAACAAACCAATGGTATAACACGTATTGTCAGAGAACAAACCAATGGTATAACACGTATTGTCAGGGAAGAAACCAATGGTATAACACGTATTGTCAGGGAACAAACCAATGGTATAACACATATTTATTAAATGATAAGGAATTTTGCTGTTCGCTGATTGGCCTAAACAGCATTTTCTCAACTCTACCTCAGAGTGAGTACACCTCGCATGAGGTATATTCGGGGTTTCAACGTTGTCCAACCAGAGACGAGATTTCATTTCCAGTCGGCCAATCAAATTGCAAAAAAAAATTCAAAATTTTTAAAATTTTCTAAAATTTCACAAATTTTCATAAGATTTCAAAATGTTCAAAAAATAAAAAAAATAATTTGTCTTTTTTCAAAATTTCAAAAATTAAAAAAAAATTCAAAATTTTCATAAATTTCAAAAAATTTCATAACATTTCAAAATGATAAAATTTTCAAAAAGTTTCAAAAATTTCAATAATATTGAAAAATGTTAAAACAATTATTAAGTTTGAAAAATTCCTTATTATTGAATAAAGCAGTTATTGACTTTTAATTTCAGTCTACTCATGACTATACAGACCTGGTCAATGATTGATTAATCTCGGCCGTTGGCCTCGGTCAATCAATCATTGATCAGGTCCGTATAGTCATGAGTAGACCTCATTAAATATTAATTATTAGTATTTTTTTCGCAAGACAAGGATTATCAGGTCCATATCAGATGAGCTCGAAGAGCGAATCTGATATGGACCTGATAATCCTTGTCGAGCGAAAAAAAATACTAATAATTTTTTTATCGGTAATTTCACAATTTTAACACAGCTTTGTGATTTTTTTGTTGTGTTTTGACATTTTTTTTAATACAAATATTTTTTCTATCGGTAATTTCACAATTTTAACGCAGCTTTGTGATTTTATTGTAGTGTTTTGACCTTTTTTTTTTAATGAACGGTTTAGTGACGTCATGTTAGACCGCGCATGACAAATGACCAACAGCTGATAATTTCTTGTATCACGAGTAGGTGGTCAACTAAACGTTGTTACTAAATTTATCGGGTAGTAAAGATCAAAGGAAACTGTAACAAATTACCGATAAAAGTCAATAATTGTATATTAACACATATGTTTATCGTCACTTTCAGTATATTTCAAATATATTGTAACTACCAGGCTTATTAGAGGAATAAAGCCTGGACACTTATAAGGTACTGACCGATTAAACCACAGGCCTTAGATGTGTGTCTGGACAAATACTTAATGTGGGTATCAGGAAAAAAACCCACGTCAATGACTGTAATAACTTGGCCACTCAAGTCCCTAAATTTTGATGAATTTTATATTTGAACAGTAAAATGTTCATGTTCACAGCAATATGTTAGTACAGTCAAACATCTGCCCAAACGACCACCTGCTATAAACGACCACCTTCATTAAATGACCACCTGCTATAAACGACCACCTTCATTAAATGACCACCTGCTATAAACGACCACTTTTATTCCCCCCGATGATTTATATTTTAACTGGATTCAACGACCACCTGCATAACGCGACCAACGACTGCCAAAATGTATTCCCAAACGACCACTTGAACTTTTTTCAACGACCACTAACTCTTTTGCATAATGAGCTTACAACAAAAATGGGGAAACTGACAGGGGATGTTCCCCAAAGGTCACATTCATTTTCCGTATACGCAAACCAGAAGTGATTTTTTTTTGTACCCAAAATAATGTTTTCTCTATTACTGTTTTTAATTAAAAATATGTTTATGTTTTTTTTTTAAAATATTTCTGCCTTTTTGGCATTTTCGTGCAGGCTTAAAATTTATTAAGTGATTTGTTGTTCCCAGATCGAATTTTCATGGTGTACATCATGACCATGTGGTTTAAAAAATAGGAGGTAAACAATAAATCGAATGTTTCTACAACATATTAACATATATACCATGTGCATGTTTAATAAAATAAATTTATATTTATTATTAGTGATTCAATCATTTAACTCATAGTAGAATAACAACGATCTATGACCACATTATTTTTCAGCTGCATCGTTGAACCTGTATTAAAGGACCACCTGCTGTAAGAGACCACTTCTGCATTCTCCCCTGAGTGGTCTCTTAATACTGGGTTGACTGTATAAGGAACAACATCAAACAAACCACATACCGGTAGATATAATTATGATATTGAAAAACAATTCTTACCCACAGCACTATAAGACCAGTTAGCTATCATCTGATTAGCACACTTAATAAAATGGTGGAGAGAGTATTGACTCAGCTTCTTCTTCCCAGTTTCAAATCTATTGTTAGCTATAAAAACTAAGGCAGCATATTGTCTGTAAAACAAAACAGTTCAATTTTCTAAAAATTCCAATGTATATCATAACAAAGTGTTTAATTTTACAAAATGAAATTTAAAAAAATTGTGAATTTGAATTTGAATTTTGGTGTTTGATGCCACTTTCAGCAATATCATGGTGACTAGTTTTAATGGTTGAGGAAGCTAGAGTACCCGGAGATGAACCACCAACCATGGGCAAGCAACTGATAAACTTTATCACTTGCAGCTGCGAGTCGAGTGCACCCTTTTTGTAATTTACAAAGCTGGGCACGAACCCACGCCGTATTGGTGATAGGCTTGTATGAGTTGTTAGATCCAACGACCTAACTAATTGAGCCACCAGAGCTCCAATTATCATGGAATGTATTAAACTGAGAAATGTCATTTAAATCTGTATGTGAAGCAATTCTTTAGAAATCATATACTTTTATTGTTGATTGGACTGAAATGGCCATCACTATGGAAGATAGTGAATCTTTGTTGGAATCCATCCCATATTTTCTTAGTTGAACACAATGTAAAAACACATATTCTGCAGTGACTGTTCTCATCTTGTCCATTACATCGCCATAATTTTGATTTTTATTACACTGATTTTTCTGCATGACAGCACAATACAAACTCTTTTTTTTTTATAGAAAATTCAGATACTTTTTTCTTAAAAGACTTTGAAATAAAATGTTTGTATTACCTAGATAAATCAGATGACAAAAGATAGTGTGTTTGTATATTGTCAGCGAGTGATCCCATCATTTCTTCAACTGTTCTAAATACTCTTTTCAAATTATCAAACTGAAAAGAGAATTAATTTACACAGTCTTTTAAATTTATAATAGGCAGTTATTGTTACACATTAAAGGACAAAATCAAGTGAAATTAATGGATTCCAATTATAAATGTAGCAGGCATTGCATGAACAAACATTTTGATGAAATATTCTGTTGAAAAGGGCAATAACTCCTTAAAATAAGGGTCTAATCAAATTGTCGTAATAATATGCAATTTTCCATATATTAATAAGCAAGCATGCAGAGTTTTATGAAGTTCCCTTTAAAAAAGTTGGAGGAATTGTGCATACAAATTTTGTGACAGACAAACAGGACGAAAACAATTATATACACTCCGAATTAAGTTAAGCACCACCCTATATTTTTATCGATATATTTTTTTACATCAATACTGTTAAAACAATAAAATAGATATCACCATTTTTCTTACACTTCTTAAAAGACTACACCAAGGGCTCTAAAATTACCAATCTACGAAGTATTTATCATCCTGAAAGACGTGACTATGACGTGGCAAAAATGGGGTTCAAAACAGGTGCTGGAAAAATGTAAAACCAGTTTGTCTTTGATGGAAGTTTTTAACATTGCATTAAAATGCAGAGTCTTCAGATTTTAAGAACTTTTAAATGCATCTTATTGTGCGTATGTGTAAGGCATAAAAATCAATAACGAGTATATCCACCGCGTTTATTGTGAAGTTCTGTAACATGCCTCGTCATACTTCGCACAAGACGCATAAGCTGTTCTTGGGGGAACTGTTGCCACTCCTGTAAGATAGCAGTTCTTAATTCGTCAATATTTTGACATTTTGGATTGCGTTGCTTAATTTTTCGGCCAATATAGTCCCATACATGCTCTATAGGGTTCATGTCTGGCGACATCGCAGGCCATGGAATTGTCTGAACAGCCTCTTGCTGTAAAAAATGTTGTACAATTCGGGCTCTATGTGGCCTAGCGTTGTCGTCCATGAACATTGGCCTGTCAGCCAACGCATGATTGTCGAAATGGAGGACTACGCGTGGAGCGAGCACATTGTCACGGTATTTTTGGCCGGTCAGATTACCATCAAGAACGTACAAGTCCAACTTACAGTCAAAGGAAAAACAAACCGACAGTTACACCCCCACCCCCAAAAGCAGTTGTGCCCAAAATGTGGTTGTCCTGAAATGAAGTGTTTCGTTCGCGCCAAACCCTTGCACGACCGTCGGTAGGGCATAACAAAAAAACGACTTTCATCAGACCAGTGGACCCGTATTCATGTGCGAATAATCCACCCCAAATGATCATGTGACCAGTCAAATCGAGCATGGCGATGACGTAATGTCAACTGTGGATGTTTTATGGGTCGTCACGTTCGCATTCCCTGATGGTGGCGGCGTCTGATTACAGTCCGTGTGCTAATGTGGCCTCCAAACACTAAATTACCACGAAGTGCACCAGCTGTACTGAACGGCCGTTGCCGCGCCCGTCTGGATATGAGCCGGTCCTCTCTCGACGTCGTTTTGCAAGGTCTACCTGCATGTGGACGGTCAGTAACATTGCCAGTTTGACGAAAACGCTGCATTAGTCGTACAATGATGGAATGGTTAACCCTGAAGTGGTCTGCCACCCTTCTATGGCTAAAACCACCGTTATGCATGCCAACAGCTTGCCACCTTTCTGGTATGGTTAATTTTCGACGCACCATACCAAACCAATAGAAAATGAAACTTAAAACTCTACACACAAAAAAATCAGCTTTCGTTCGCAAACACAAATCTTGAAAAGTACACGTGGCACTTTACACACCCTGTCATATACACATAAATAAAAATCGATCAATAACCTGTTTCACAGGTAAGTAAGTATGTGTGTACAGGTAACGAAAACAGCAAACCGATTTGAAATAAGTTCATTATTAGAAAAGATATTATTGAAACAAGTCAGGTGGTGCTTAATTTTTGTCGGACTGTATATATTATGAAGATTTTTTCCCCAAAATTTAAGACGTTGCATATTTTTATTTTAGAAGAACAAAAATGCAACATTAAGCCCATTACAAATGATTTATGATAAAAAAAAAAATAGAAGCTAAACAGTACTTGTTGACAATCATATCTAACCTCCAACGATATAAAAAGATAGAAGAAACTACCAAGATACAGACCCTGGATCGTATAAGTTTACACTACGCACGAAACGCAAACGAACGAACGAACGCTTCACACGAACGACACGAAAAACGCACGATATACGACAGGAACGCACGATACACGAAACAAACACACGATACACGAAACGAATGCACGATGCACGAAACAAACGCACGATATACGAAACGAACGCACGATACACGAAACAAACGAACGATACACGAATAGTATCGTGTTATTATTTGAATGACTTTTGTGCAAATTGATGTGATTAATTTGTGTAATCTTATATTTTATAAGCAAGTTATATTAATAAACGATAAATTAGTCGGTAAAGTAATAGGATAATACAATTTATATTAAATAGTTTATATTACCAATGTGTTTAATAATTATATTTATGATTAAATTTTAAATCTCATATATTTGAATTCCAAATATGACTCTATTTATATAATTAAACAGAATTTATATTCATTTAATTATATAATTATACAGAATTTATATAACTATATAATTATACAGAATTTATATTTATAATTATTCGGATTTTGAATTGACAATTCCAACCAGACATAGGTGTATCAGTTATTTTCTCGGTTAAGCTGTCCGAGAGGCGTGTGGCTTCAAAAGGTCATATAATTGTTAATTAGAATGAAATTACAAATGTAAGAGTTGACTTTTCACACCTGCAGTGGATGTATTTCCCAGGTGAAACTGCCAGAGGCGTTTGTTTACATACATGTAGATGATTTCTTGTTTATTTGTCCTAGAGTAAATTATAGAAAAAATGCATTTATTAAATATGTTTTCCCTTATTGTACAAAATTACTGGTACATGTAAATAAAGTAAATACATGTTTGTATATGTAAAATTTTGCTTACACTTTAATTAATTTTTTTTAGTAATAGTAAGATTGAAATTGTAGTAATTATTTTAAACTGGAAATCGTAGCGTGCGTTCGTTTCGTGTATCGTGTATCGTTCGTTCGTATTTCGTTTCGTATGTTCGTCTAATTAAACTGTCGAACGATACACGAAACGAAAGAACAAATTACACGCACGAAATGCAAATGAACGGAAAACGAACGAACGATACACGCAAACGAAACGAACAAAAAACGCAAACGATACGAAATATCCGTTAAGTTAAACGATCCAGGGTCTGTAGCTACAAAATAAAGAGTTATCTCCCATCTCAAAATGATAATGTAGGTTTAAAAATGGAAAACACATAAAGGATGTGGATATTATTTACACAATAAATTGTCTGAGATTTTGCACAATATATAACAGTAGGTATTTTTTTAACAGTAACTCTTCCCATAGTTTATAATCTTTCTTTTACCTGTCTCCTGCATTTCTTCAGACTCATTTTGGTTTTTTCACTAACATCATCTAAATCCTTCCTGTTTCTACCAGATAGTTTCTTCCCTAAAATCTCTCTAATAATTACTTCATCAAACTGATAATATCTGAAATAATACATTTCATGTATCTACATGTATTGTAATCTTAAAATCTTCCATTTATTCTTTTCCTTTTTTTTCTTTTTCTTCATGTAATCAAATATAATTGAGTACAGATAAGAAGCTAACAATCCTAATGTAAGCCGAGATATATGAGAAGGAAACATGCAAAGAACTAACTATTTATTCAAAATCTTTGAAAGGCAAATAGTGTGTTAAAAACAAGACCAAAGTTGACACAACACTAAATGTGTTTTAATTGTCAAATTTTAGGAAAATCCTGAAATATAATGTACGTGTATAAGCTGTAACTTTATACAATGTAGTACATGTGAACAGTGGGGTTAATCATTGGAGTGACAGATTACATGTAACTATGGGGATACTCACTATAAATCTTATCAATCTCTTTAAGATCCTGGTTTTATAGAGGTGAACATTATCATTATGTACAGAATCATTTTTCAGGAGGTGCACATCTTAAATTTGTATTCAATCACTATACAGAGTCTGATGATGAAAAGTATTGCAGGTTGAAAGTACACAAACAATGCACCCTCTATGCCAAACAATCACATGGATTTTTTGCTTAAATTGTTCAAATTTGTCAAAAATTGGGTATGTACACCTTCAATTTGTGTGCATTCCATAAGAAACTGTTGTAGTTACAGATTACACAAACGAAGTACTTTCTCAGTTTTTTGGTCAGGTCAAATCAAAGACTATAAAATTGGTATTTGTTGCTTCTCCACTAAGCATGCAGCATTAAGGAGAAAGATAAAAGACTGGCTGGTTCGAAACCAGAATAATGTATCTGAGTGGAGCGACGTGTCTACCTGCGAACTGTTGTTCCAGTGAGCTAGCACTATAAAAAATCCATCTCAGCATGTTGGTCTAGTACAAAGCGCACCTCATCATTATCTCATTGAAAATTAACTTGTTCTCGCCATGATATAGCTGAAAATTGCTGAATTTGTGTTAAACAACAATCACTCACTCACAAGAAAAGTCAAATTTAGAAACTGATTGATATGAAATAAACATGTTAATACATTTGTACATACTTTTCAATAAGAAGTCTTTGTGATTCAGCATCAATCTGATGAATCTGTTGATCAGCTAGTTGTGTTGGATTCTTTAACATTTTCTCTAGATGGTTAAATAATCTGTAATGGTCATTTACTTCACTGACAATGTCCTCCATTGTGACCCCTGAACTATGTTGAATTTCACCTTTCTGCAATACATGGGCAGCATCTAATACTACAAATAAAAACAACAATGTTAATATGTGTTAGTAAGAAAGAATATGGATGTACATGGACATGGGAGACTATCTAAATTTACATTTAGACACAAATTAAAGTAAAGAAACAGCACTTTTATTGCTTTTCTACATTTCAGTCACAGTAGGGCCTTCAACAATGAGCATAACTCGTACCCTTTAGTGAGAGTGAAAAAGCCCCTAGTCTGTAACTCTTCACTTCTGTTGATCAACGCTACCATAACTCATACCCTTTAGTGAGAGTGAAAAAGTCCCTAGTCTGTAACTCTTCACTTCTGTTGATCAACGCTACCATAACTCGTACCCTTTAGTGAGAGTGAAAAAGCCCCTAGTCTGTAACTCTTCACTTCTGTTGATCAACACTACATTTTGGTATCTATTATTTTGATGTTATTTGTCATATATAATTTTATTTCCCAGCTGAGAAGTTATCAACAAGAAAACAAATAAAGGTGAAGTAATCTTACAAATATCTTTTGTATGCAATGTTATGGTCAATTTCATTGACAGAGTATCCATATTTTCAGTTTCTAGAAATAATAGTGCAACTGTATATGCAGAAATATATGGTACAACCTAGTAATGTTGAAGTTGAAGGGATCTTCTATATAAAAAATAATCAGGTAAGTGTTTATAATATCAGGGGGATAGCTAACAATAACAATGATTGGACCATATTTTTACAATATGACTTACATGTATCTCCTCTCAACAGAACAAGGTTCTATACTTTTATAAGTTGATTTCTACAGGAATTTTGTGCCGTCTGTTCATTTGTAGTTTGTGTCTTATTTTTATGAATTTTCTGTTGCCACTGGATTATTCCTTGATGTTTAAAATCTTCATGAATTAGTTTTTTTTTATCTTCCAGAAATTTATTTAGATAATGTGGTGTATGTGTAAAATAAAATAGTGTCCTCCATGAAATAATGTCCTCCAGATAAAATATCATATGAAATATTGTCCATGGACATTATTTCATAATGAAATTGTGTACTCCATCATGAGATATTGTCCATTCTTTCTGGACATTATTTAACTGTGAAGTAATGTCCGACATCAACTGGATATATGATATTTTTATGCTTCACATATTTATACTATACTTTATTTCAAAACATAAGAGATTTCTTTGTCATAGAAATGAAATTTATTACACTATATTTGATTCAATTTGAAATATATTAACAAACAATGTCCAAGTTTTGAATTAGAATTATCTCCCTTTGTTAGGACACGGTTTCACTATGATATATTGTCCTCTAAGATGATATTATACTGTCCAGATAAAGGACAAAATATAATAGATAAGACAAAATTCCATGACAATATAATCATGAAATATTGTCCTGGAGGACATAATTTCATAGGACATAATTTTGCTTTACAATATAGACAGTACACGACAGCTTCTATTTGTAGCATGTGCCGATTATACGGCAGTTGTATGTTAGTTTACTGTTTGTAGCACGGGTTGTCATGGCACTGATTATACAGCAGCTGTATGTTATTTTATATCTATCCAATAAAAGCCTATCACCACTAAAGTTACCGATTAGATTCCTGTTCAGTTATTATATTATTTCTTCAATATTTTAAACAAAATATATGTCTCCTGTTTGAAGTCCATTATTCACAGTGTTCCTTGCATACATTTAAATTTACTTTGGGCATAAATAAACTTATTTTTCGTTCATTGTAGAATTCTATTTCATCCAATGTTCTTCTGTGCACTTACACCTCTCTTTACCATCCTCTTCTTTTGATAAAAGCATACTTCTCTATAGTGTACAACATTATGTGATCAAATTTGTTAGTGACTTGTGACAGGTCGGTGGTTTTCTCTGGGTACTCCGGTTTCCTCCACCAATAAAACTGACCGACACGATATAACTGAAATATTTTTGAAACTCAAAGTGGCACTAAACACCATAAAACCAAACTATTTCTCTATAGAAAATTACCTGTTAGTCCATTTAGCCAAATGTCATACAGTTCAAAGTCAATAATTGTAAAGTTTCCAACAAAAACATCTAAGGTTGCCATATCAACAACTTCTATCAGTATCAAATGCCAGACTGAAAAATATACAGTATACAGTCATGACAGTGTAACAAAGATTAAATCGTATGGCATGGGAACATTTCTGATGCAGTTATATAATATTTGGACCTACCTACATCAGGGCTTTCAATATTTTTCATGATTGATTGATTGGTTGGTGTATTTTTTCAAGTCTACCAGTACTTCACTATTTAAAGGTTGAACCTTTTATTACAATTTGAACAATTTTCATGAATATCTTATATAACACTCTTTAAAATCAGGAGGTACCAAAGATAATTTTAGGTTGATAAAAATACCTGGTACCGCCCCTTATTGAAAGGCCTGCTACATTGTATAAAATAAATTCCTACAACCAATAAAATTATTGAGTTCAATTCCTGTCTGTGGCTACATGTACTCTGTGGCTACATGTACTCCATACAACTTTATCTGATAAAGTTAGTCACTTTTTCACATCAGATCTGATTTTCTCCTAGTGATCTGGTTTTCTAAATTTAATTCTGTATTTAAACAAACAAAGCAGTTCTTTCAAGATTATTAAGATATACATAAAAATAATAAAAACTATTCTCCATCTCATTCAATGGTCTGTCTGACAAGCGTGAGATATGTACTTGTGATAATATATAGATTACTAGTGACCGAGTAGTCTAATGTCATGTTGTGAAGTTGGCAAAGAACAATGCAGCATAAAACTACAGCTCCATGCAAAAGAAACCCTCTAATTCACATATTTTTTTATAACATTTTTCATTATTTCTGGTTGGATTTGATTTGATTTTTGGTGTTTTAATGCCACTTTCAACAATATTTCAGCTATATCATGGCGACCAGTTTTAGTGGTGGAGGAAGCCAGAGTACCCGGAGAGAACCACCGACCATGGGCAAGCAACTGGTACACTTTATCACTTGCGACTGCGAGTCGAGTGCAGCATTTTTTGTAAAAATGCACCAAAATCAGATATCGTGACATTTAAGAAAATTACACCATGGCTATGGGAAATCTAGTGAAAACTACAAAATTAATAGTGGACAGACATTCAGTGCATACAAGACATTTCCCTATGCAAACAGTGCCCGTCACAACTAATGTTGTGAGTTTGAATCCCACTCATGGCGAGGTGTATTCGATACAACATTATGTGATAAAGTTTGTCAGTGGTTTTCTCCAGGTACTCCGGTTTCCTCCACAAATAAAACTGACTCACGATATAACTGAAATATTGTTAAAAGTGGCATCAAACAACAAAACCTCTTTTGCCAGTTTTGGGAAACTTGTGGGCTTATAAACCACTTAAAATATAACATTTTGCTTTGCTGGATACAACATACATTGTACCAGTACTTTTTAATTTATAAATTATTATGACTATGAGGGAGAAACCTCAAACATGTAAAACTTCAGCGATTAACAATTGCTCAGGTCTCCATACTTGAGAGGGGTTTGTTACGATATTTTTTATCCCTCGATTGACAACTCAGTCGAGGGATAGAAAAAATCGTAACAAGTCCCTGTGCATACTTCAGAGGAAAATCAATGCATTATCATAGATGTTTCTAGACTACTGTATATTATAGGAACAAGTGCATGCCAAACTCAAGAGTTGTTGAAGTGGATAAAATAAATGTCAATATGTTCCTAAAATTTAAGCTAAATACAGTTTCAGTACCAAATTTCTAAAATAAACCACAGGCGCTTGTGTAGAGTCAAAAATATGCTCGCTATGTACCTAAAATACTACAAGGCCGGACTCACTCCTACTACCCCTGTCACTTCAACCGCTATTTCCCATGTCAAAATATCGATAGGACACAAATCGCCGACTGATTTGTGTAGTGAAATGATTTTTCTTCAAGGAAAATCCGTTTTTTATATCTTCCTACCTTCTACACCCCCATACTGATAGATAATCCTCTGAATTTGTTGACACACAACAAATCGTTGGATGCAAAAGCGAAAGTAGGTCGCGTGACGTCTTTCCGCCTTTCGTTCGTACTCGGGTTTTATCTTATATAAATACTAAACACTAGAAATTCCAAATTCAAATTACAAGGCGCCAAAATATGAACTTCTCATGTATGTTTCGTAAGGCAATAATAAAACCCGAGAACGACCGAAAGGCGGAAAGACATACTTTCGCTTTTGCAGCCAACGATTTGTTGTGTATCAACAAAATCGGAGGATTATCTGTCAGTATGGGGGTGCAGAAGGTAGAAAGATATAAAAAAACGGATTTTTCTTGAAGAAAAATCATTTCACTACGCAAATCAGTAGGCGATTTGTGTTCTATCGACATTTTGACAGGGGAAATAGCGGTTGAAGTGACAGGGGTAGTGGGAGTGAGTCCGGCCTTGTAGTATTTTAGGTACATAGCGAGCATATTTTTGACTCTACACAAGCGCCTGTGAATAAACCACAAAATGTTGACCATTCAATCACACAAAAGGGAGATAATCGATAGTATTTGCTGGATTTCGAATAGTTACAGCTATGCATGATAAGACAACAGTTGCAATTTAAAATAAACACCAATCAACGTTCAGAGCTGACAATTCATAATAAAGTTAAAGAGGGATAACAGTTAATACATCAGATTTTTGGCTGACCAGTGCAGTGAGTGGAGTGTAAACTTTTTGACTTCCGGGTCATAATCAAGGTCATATTTCTTCTTCATCTTCATTCTGTATCTTCCTCCCATTAAAGAGGAGCACACTACACGCAGCGCAAGTAAATACATATAAATAAATATACATTGAATTTTATTAGAGTAAATATAAAAAGCTCTATATAGCTTTTTTATTGGGTTAAAATCGAATATATGAATAAGGTAAAATAACAAATGAATGCATGCAAAAATTTATATTCTCTAGTTTAAACTGTGAAAGTCACAATTCCACCAATATCAACAAAACGAATAATAACCTCTCACCTTTACTCACTGCTCACAACAAAAAAGGGGGACGCAGATGTATTACAAGTTCTGGCTTGAAATAGACTCAAAACTGTGGCTGACTAAATCGGTTAATAGGATGATCCTAACCATCACATCTTGATAACTATATACTGTGTAGCTATAACTGACCATGGTAGAAAAAGCGCAACACATATATACACAAGCGATAGAAAATCCTGCACATATTCGCTTCCTCTCAAAAAGACCACATGCTCTCACAAAAATAGATGACAACATAAGCATGGGTAGTACAATAGCAGGGGAAATGAATATTCGTAACTGACTACTTGCTAGTAAGGTAGAATCTGTTAGTCTAAAGACAAAGCAAACCAAAATTGATACACAGACTCAATATCAAGTAGTCATGAACTTCTAAATTATGACCAGAATAAATAGGTTCATCAAATTGTTGGAATGAATTATGTCGACATATCTTTTTTCAAACTTGACATCCAGCAAATCTGAATTGACATCACCATACAAAATTAAACTTGAAATACAAATGTGCATTATGGTGCATCCACTATAAGATTCAAACTTACTATCATAATTATTGGGGGCAACAATAATAGGAGATGTGGGGAGGGGAGCAACTGAAAGATAATAAGAACACTATATATATATTTATCAGATACAAACATTCACTGATGCTGCTAGTGTAATGTCCTTGTATATGTTGTTCTGATTTTTGTGTGGGTGATACACTAGCACTCGTTTTAAGAGTGAGTTGTGTATTTTTGTGTGGGTGATACACTAGCACTCGTTTTAAGAGTGAGTTGTGTATTTTTGTGTGGGTGATACACTAGCACTCGTTTTAAGGGTGAGTTGTGTATTTTTGTGTGGGTGATACACTAGCACTCGTTTTAAGGGTGAGTTGTGTATTTGATTCGCCACATACAATTAGCGGGCGTATTTTTCCAACGGGAGGCACCCGAAGCTGCATGATAGATTAGGCGCTATTACTATACACAGAGGTTCCAATATGGGTTAACATCTTTGAAAGTTTATGATTAACTTGAACGTCAAGAAATATTTCAGTTCTATTCACGACGAGAGCAAGCAACAGATTATACCGTCTAAGACAAGCGGTCGGTTAACTAGGTTTCTATGTGTGTGGCTTATGTCAAGCGGTCTGTTAACTAGGTGTCTATGTGTGTGGTTTATGTCAAGCGGTCGGTTAACTATGTGTCTATGTGTGTGGCTTATGGCAAGCGCTCGGTTAACTAGGTGTCTATGTGTGTGGCTTATGGCAAGCGCTCGGTTAACTAGGTGTCTATGTGTGTGACTAATGGCAAGCGGTCGGTTAACTAGGTGTCTATGTGTGTGGCTTATGGCAACCGGTCGGTTAACTAGGTGTCTATATGTGTGGCTTATGGCAAGCGGTCAGTTAACTAGGTGTCTATGTGTGTGGTTTATGTCAAGCGGTCGGTTAACTATGTGTCTATGTGTGTGGCTTATGGCAAGCGGTCGGTTAACTAGGTGTATATGTGTATGGCTTATGGCCAGCGGTCGGTTAACTAGGTGTCTATATGTGTGGCTTATGGCCAGCGGTTGGTTAACTAGGTGTCTATGTGTGTGGCTTATAGCAAGCGGTCGGTTAACTAGGTGTCTATGTGTATGGTTTATAGCAAGCGGTCGGTTAACTAGGTATCTATGTGTGTGGCTTATGAATTGAGGTTTACCGTCTAAGGCAAGCAGTCGGCTAACTAGGTGTCTATGTGTGTGGCTTATGAATGGACATTTACCGTCTAAGGCAAGCGGTCGGTTAACTAGGTGTCTATACATGTGTGTGGCTTATGAATTGAGGTTTACCGTCTAAGGCAAGCGGTCGGTTAACTAGGTGTCTATGTGTGTGGCTTATGAATGGACGTTTACCGTCTAAGGCAAGCGGTCG
Organism: Gigantidas platifrons; assembly: GCA_002080005.1. Classification (NCBI taxonomy): domain Eukaryota; kingdom Metazoa; phylum Mollusca; class Bivalvia; order Mytilida; family Modiolidae; genus Gigantidas; species Gigantidas platifrons. The sequence goes on from MJUT01055331.1 coordinate 441,180, forward strand.
GTTAACTAGATGTCTATGTGTGTGGCTTATGAATGGACGTTTACCGTCTAAGGCAAGCGGTCGGTTAACTAGGTGTCTATGTGTGTGGCTTATGAATGGACGTTTACCGTCTAAGGTAAGCGGTCGGTTAACTAGGTGTCTATGTGTGTGGTTTATAAATGGACGTGTAGATAGCCACAAGAAGAATAGGATGCAATAGATAAGATAAGGGAAGTGTGTCTTGTAACAGACCATCTATTTATATTACATTGTTACTCATTAGGAGCTACTGTTGGGGGAAGTGTGTCTTGTAACAGACCATCTATTTATATTACATTGTTACTCATTAGGAGCTACTGTTGGGG
>MJUT01055331.1:442526-452735 GCA_002080005.1 Gigantidas platifrons
TAAATAAAGATGCTTATCGGACGGCTTACTATATAAATCAGTGGTTAAAAAGTTGTCTTTGATTGAAACTAGGACATCCAAAAATTCTATGCGTTCGGTCGCATACCTCAGTTCAACCTGAATATTAGGATGTATTGAATTAGCCTCACTTTGAAAAAATAGTAATTCATCTATGCCTCCTGTCCAAAGTCCCCAAATGTCATCAACATACCTGTAGTAGGAAAACGGGCTCTTAGAGCAATTTTTATATTTATAGTAATTATACATTACTATATATATATATTTATACATTACTTGTGTTTGAAGTATTTTTTTTACTTGTTAGAATTGTGATAAATATATCAAAAATGAATATGGACCATTTTTTTGTATACATTAAAAGATGCAGAAGATAAATTTACCAAGAATTAAAATTACCTTTTACCCAGATTAGCAGCTATAATTTGTACAGAAAAAGTTAGCTAGTAATATTATCGGAAGAAATATATGAGACAGTGCTTTACAAAAAAAAACCGGACAATGCATTAAAGTTGCTTTGGATATATCAGATAAGCATTGATGCAATAGGTGTAAATATACAATACACAAAAGTCATGTGAAATTGATCAAACTATGAATGCACTTTGATACTCATGGCAGGCATTTTACCAAGAAATAAACAACAGATGGAATCAAATTCAGTGGAAACACCGAGGAATACTGGTATTTCCTTCTTATGATACTTTGAACATAATAGCTCCAAACAAATCCTTGCAAATATTTTCATGCAGGAACATTCAATATGTTGATATAAAAATGGCCACATTGAATGGTGTGCACAATACTGAGAAATGATGACAGCTCGAAACTCAATTGTTTAATAATTTCAAAAATGTCATATTAAGTTTGTAATATTGATTTCACAGTAATTAATTAATCATTTAATTTATTCCAATGTTCACTTTGCAAGCTATATTTACTGAACATGTTTGCATGGTTGACTTGATACTTCATATTCTAAGACGTTTCTATCGATTTCATATTGATATAAATGTTCAATATCTTTAACATAACGTATTCGACCAAATGCTGTGTCTGTGGAATAATTATACTGCTATCGATTTTACATGTTTATATGAATGTTGATTCATTCATTATGTGAGTTTTCCAATATCTAATATACAGTGACAGGCTACGTGCTAAGTAGCCGTCAATACGTGGTCGACCTGTAAAAAAATAACATTTACGATCTGTTAATGACGCAGGTTAACGAAGAACAACGTCCATAAGACATGGAGTGCCATAAAGATAAACCCAGCATAGAATGTCTTTCTCATACCCAACCTATTCCTCTACTGTGAGGTAAGTGACTTAAGATGTGCTTTAAGATTCTAGGTGTCAAAACTGAAATATGGCAGCTATACACTGCTAGTAATTTGTTTATATGGCTGTGTGGATTGTCGTGGAGGAGACAGGTGCCGAATATTCCACTAACAATCAACAAACAACAACAATGTCGTTATATATGTAAAAGTCTTTTGTGTTCAGTCTTTGTGCATGTGGTTTGTATTGTTTGTTTATATCTCTTTGGCTATGGAGATATAAAGGGGGTATAATCACATTAACCTGTTTAACCCCGCTACATTGTCGAACTGACATATTCATATTTAAAAGTTTGAGGTTTAAGGCGTGGTCTATATTATCATGTGGTGCTAGTTGGTTATATTGAAGTATATTACTGTTTTACTTTTTATTATATAATTTGAAATCATAGAGATATATTATGTAATTATGTATATTTATTTTTTGTGTGGGAGGAGAGGGGATAAATCAATCTGTAAAATGAGGTTAAGATGTACGAAGAAAATAAATGTTAATACTATTTTAGCTGACAGGATTGATAACGATTTTAATCCATATGTAGCATACTTACGTATTTTCTTGTGTAACAAATGAGACCTGTATTAAAACCGGGAAAACAAGAAAACCAAATAAAGACAATTGACAAATGATTATACCGGTATGAAATACATTATTTTTTCTTTCAATTTCGGATCGATCGATCGATCGATCGATCACATTAGAAAGAGAGAGAGAGAGGCCCAACCATAGGTCAACCGTATATGCATAGCAGATTGCAATACGCCTCTCATTTTCCATGTACATACTTCTGTTTGTCTTTAAATATGACATATGCACTGATATTAGAACGTTAAAATAAAAATGTTGTTATTCTAGAAATGTCTGATATATTAGTATGGTTCTTTTGACGGACTGCTGGACCTGTTAAACGGTTAGATTTGCGTCTCATTGTTTATTAATTCCAACAGTATGTCAATCAAATGAAATCTATAATAATAAACAATATCATTTATGGACAACTATTATCTCATTATATAAAGGAAAGCTAGTTATTCAAAATGTTCTATTTTTGTTTATAAATAAAATCTCCAATAAAATATATGTCTGCTTAGGAAGAGATAAGCCTGTGTAAAGGTAACTACTCGTTTAACTAGTGAAGATGTATTACGTTGTGTGATATTATGATCGATATTTCTCTTACAGATTGATTAATTTGCTTGTCACAAGAATACACAAAAGATGTTAAGAGCAGTACTAACGGCAGTATACATTATTTCTGGTGTACACATCTTCCTGGGGATACTTAGTGTATGTCTTGGTGTTGTATCTAGTATACGTTCAGAAGTTTGGTTGGCACATAGTGTTTCACCAATATGGAGCGGCGGATTTGTAAGTATGACAGATACCTGTTTCTTAAATATTAGAGATATCTATTTTTATTATACTATGTTGTTCTAATTGCAGCATGGGTAAGGGAGACTTAATGGTAAATGATGGACCCTCAATAATGTGGAACAGTTTAATAACTGTATTAGAAATTTTGGTACTTAATCATAATTCAAACAAGAATTAAAAAACAAAAATCTATGAATATAGAAATCTTGCAGTTCTAAAATACTATTGTGTATGGATATCGGGAATTATATTTAATTTAAACTTAGTTAAGATGCTCGGCTTCATATCTGAATTACAACTTGCATCGAGTTGAAATTGTATCTGACCCATTTTGTCAGTATAATGCTGCCCTTTGAACATTTAAAACATATATTTTCTTGGATTGTTATAGATACTAACAAGCCAGAACTACCTTGATAGGTAATCCCAACAGGCTTACAATCTAGATATAAAATTTCTGACACTTGCCGTGTTTATTGTACTGATGAACAGAATTATACTATTATATTTAATTATATTTTGATCATACAGAATGCTCGAAACCATTCCTCATCGTATGTAACTGGACTTCTAGAATCATCATCGACATCAATTATATTTTCTCTCCACCTTGCTTATGAACTTATTTTAGCGTAATACATTTTGGTGCATGTGATTTTTTGGTGTTTTCATACTAGGTGCCAAGTACAGTCAAGCCTGTATTAAGAGGTCACCTCTGGGATACTTAACAAGCGGCCTCATAAGACAGGTGACCTCTTAAAAGAGGTTCAATTCATATGGAATCTTCTATGACAGGCCAAGAAAAAGGTGACCTTTTAATACAGGTGGCTGCTTTATAGAGGTGACCGCATGGGTAGGTTTGACTAAATTAAAATATAATTACATCCAAGAAATGCCCATTTACGTTATTGATGACATCGTCATTATTTCTATATATAATAGTGCACGCCTTTCATGTAAAGAAAAGCTTAGAGAAGACTTCATAAAAAAGGAGGAATACCAGACTATACTAAATGTAAAGTCAGAAATTGTAAAGAAAGACAGACAATAAAATGGTCAAAAGATAAAGGACAAACATTGACCTACAAAACACTACACAGAAAGCTAAAGATTGAGTAACACGAACCCCACTGAAAACCGGGACGAACTCGGGTGCTCCGGAAGGGTAAGTAGTTCATGCTTCACTAGTGGCACCGGTCGTAATGCTCTTGTTACAAACCCGGTGATAGGTCATGATGGAGAAAAAAACGGAATTGTGATTACGACAAACGGAACATATCCGTGGTCATTTGTCTCACATACCGTATATTCCATAACAGTTAACCAAGTCATGTTGGCGACCGTAAAACATTCGAAGAGATAATGACTTCAAGGTAACTACTAGGAACCCTTGGTTCATTAGCTTCCTTGTTATCAGAAACTCCATGTATAAATGAAATCATGATAGGAACCACCAGCTCTGGAATTTCGTATCAACTGAGAGATATATACTCCAAATGCATGTGCTGTTGGAATGTTGGAAAGTTTACAATGGGAAAATTGAAATCATCTCGATTATCATAAAGGATCGCTGTTTAACTGGTTTCTAATCCATTTTCTCTGTTATACTAGTATTGAGAAACGTTTACATTTAAAACTAACTAAGCTAATACAGTTGTCCTAGCTGTATCATCTACTGACCTGTCACTGATATGGTTGACCAAACTGTATCATTCATTGACCTGTTACTAATACGGTTGACCAATCTGTATCATATATAGACCAGTCGCTGATACAGTTGACCGTTCTGTATTATCTACTGACTTGTCATTAATACAGATGATCAAGCTGTATCATCTAATGACCTGTCACTGATACAGATGACCAAGCTGTATCATCTATTGACCAGTCACTAACACAGACGACCAAGCTGTATCATCGATTGACCAGTCACTGATACAGCTGACCAAGTTGTTTCATCTATTCATGTTTTATGAGTAAGTTACTGTTTACTGTATTTCAGTTTATCATAACAGGGCTGATTGGGATATTGTGCGCCAAACGGAAGTCGTCATATGTGGTGAGTATATATAGACTATTTTGATTATGTTGTTTATATTATTTACAAAAAAGCTTTCTTAATGAACATCACATATATCAGTTATCAATTAAGTGTATCAAATGTGTATTAGCCAAGGCATTTAAATGCAATCAGTTGGAAAACAAAATATATAGATAACTACTATAAATCGAAAAAACAGTAAAATCCAGGCGAGCATAACCCTGATGTCTACAATACATTCGGCAAACCTCGTATAATTCCGATATCGACTGAAGTGAGTCGAATTGTATACAATGTTTTCTGGAAAGTACTGTCTGTACAGGTCTGAAATTATGACAATTTCATGTTAACGTCGCATTGTTGACTAATAAGTTAGTATTACCCTCGGGTACTATAAATTTGATTATGATACCAAGCATTGATAGCCCCTTCGATTTTCTCTGACGTTTATTGCAGTGTATCAAATCCCAAAATATCAAGACCCCACAAGCAAACCTATGCATGAGAGATACCCACCTTATTTACACAAGAATGTTCAAATTAATTTTGGTAAATTTCTTCAGAAATGATATAAATTGATTTCCTGAGAGTACCGTGGTTCTGACTAATTAAAAAGAAAATTATGCATTATTATTAACATTCTTAAATAAAAACGTAGATATCAAATTTAGTGCGCACGACGCATTTCTGGAATAACCTTCATCATGGACGCTTAAAGTCGAAAGCCAAATAATTGTAATACCAACAGTTCTCCAAATGGTCTGTATGTAAGTGATAGAATATCACGAGAATTGTGCTGAAGGGTCGAACCTTATCAATATATGTTTACCACACAAACGTATAGGTCACACCACATTTTATTGGGTTGTGTAGAGGACCTATATCATAGAAGATGATATCATGAATGTCTGACAACTAAGAAACATATATAGCTTGATCCAGTATAGTTATCTTAATCTATTACAGGTACATGTGTTCTAGATATAAAAATTTATTTATTCTATTTTGCAGATAATGAGTTTCATTGCATTATCAGTGGTTTCTATAGTGACAGCTGTTGTAAGCATTCAGCTTTTACGTCTGGGACTGGTCAACCACACAACAGATGGACATACATTTCAGAAAGAAAACAAAGACATTTTAATTTTGATTGCCTTGGCTACGGCTGGTACTGAATGTCTTGTTTGTATACTATCATCAATACTCAGCTGTCGAGTAGCTAAAATAGCCAAGGAGGAAATGTTCAAACAAAGAGAGGGCATGTTTTATGTTAAGGTACTAGGCCAGAAAGATATTGTTGTAGTTACTAAGCCCCTTCTTACTAGAGCTGAAAATACCGCATTGTAATATATAATATGGATGAAAAATAGTTGCTCGATATTTATGAATACAATAGATATTACAGCAACACCAATATGCTTGATAAAATAGCACACTGAAGTTTGTGAGGAAATGTATTTATGTGGACTTATTTATAGCAATGTTTGTATGAATATGAAACGTATTTAATTGCACAGTATTAAACGTATATGCCATTGTACATTATTATATATATTGTGTCCCCTCTGTATAATGTCTAACTTCCGCTTCCCCTGTGTGTCATGTCTAACTTCCGTTTCCCCTGTGTGTCATGTCTAACTTCCGCTTCCCCTGTGTGTCATGTCTAACTTCCGCTTCCCCTGTGTGCAGTACCAGATTTAGGACAAATGAAGCCCTGTGCTATTAAAGTTATGAGGCTCTTACTTGTGCCCTGAATGTGGCACACTCACATAGACTAACTCTATCATTATGACTGGCATTGCTCCGAAACAGAGCGCCTTCAAATTTAAAATTGCACCACATAAGCCAAAATCCATAGTAATATTTTTTTGGGGCAGGAAGATGGCCCCCCTGGCCAACGGGGCCTTGTACTTAGCTCACTTAAGCAAAATGGTAAATCCGGCACTGCCTGTGTGTCATGTCTAACTTCCGTTTCCTTTATTTGTCGTGTCTAACTTCCGCTTTCCCCTGTGTATCATGTATAGCTTCTGTTTCTCCCTGTATATCATATTTCATTTCCCATGTACCATGTCCAATGCTTTATTGCTTTCAAATGGTCTTTTGTAATTCTATCCTAACAGGAAATAAATGGGCATTGCAATTTTAGAGTTCATTGTATCACACCATGATGCCACCATTGACGTCAGACTTGTATGTAGATCAATTCAACATTCAATATTCATGTTTAACCGAGATTTGTAAAAACAAAATTAAACACACTTTCAATACTAATGTTCGTACATAAATTCTATCGAAATTTCTTTCGTGAATATCAGTTTCAGCAAACGTATATGACGATGGCTGAACATTGGTTGAACCGAACTATCAGATGTTTACCAAGAATTTGTTATTATCATCCTTATCTTATTCTTTGAAACTTGAAAGTCGGAAAATAAAAATAAGATGAAAATATTACATAAAATGTTCGCCATGAATATTCTTAAAAATATACAGTTCTACAGGAAATGAGGATCGTTTGCTATATTTCACTAACTCATGGTGACAACCCACTGCTAATATGTAAATGTCGGTTTTATACAAAGTTAATGATTGGTCATTTGTTATCGTGTTGATATTTGATTTGAAATAAAATCAAGCAAATCCATCTTACAAGGCGACATTAAGATTCACGAGAAACAAAAATGCATTGTATATTTAAAGTGTGAATTTTAATGTAAGTTGAATTTGAATTTGAATCCTGTCATGACTTGTGGGGAGTTTTCAACTTTTACTCATCTACTTTTGTGACAGCTGTATGTGGAACTATACAAATGAATAAAATGCCGATTTCATCTTTAAATTATTGACTCAAAGCACATGTACACTAAAACAGAAAACAAACTCGTTTTCAATCTATAATTTTATACGTGATTTTTACCTGTGAACAAAACGGTGTTGCATTTGAATTTAGTTAATCTTTATAAAGATTCCAATATCAGAACCTGGACATATGAAAGACATGAAAGAGTTTGAAGATACCAAAGGGGTAATCTGAATCCGTAAATCAAAGGACAAGACAACACAATGGCCAACAGAAAAAGTACAAGAGGAAACACAACGATTTACAACACATACATATAAAACTAAAGATAGAGTAACACGTACCTCACTAAACATCGGAGAGGAACTCAGGTGCTCCGGAGGGTAAGCAGTTCCTGCTCCACTAGTGACATCCGTCGTGTTACTCTAGTTACAAATCCAGTGATAAGTCATCAATGAGGAAAGGACCGGAAAGTGTTTACGACAAGTGGAACATATCCGTGGTCATTTGTGACACATATATTCCGAACGTAATCTCATCCTTTAAGAATGTTGCACCTGTATTACTTGATGTCATTTGATCCGAACGCAGAACAAAAGCAAGTATAAAGACACAAAAATCATGGTATTTTGGCATAATACAAAATAAACAACTGTCATAGCAAATGATGGTACGTTCTTGGTTTACTATATACCATACACTTGATAGCCGACTTACGACTATTGATAATACCGACCAAACTGAACTTTTGAACTGTTTTAAAGCATTTTGTTTATTTGAAAGATTGATAAACACATCAGCTAAGCTTGGCTGTAGCTTGAAACAGAAGAAACGTGTAAGTATTATATTTTTACACAATTACAAAAATATATTTATTTTTTGAAAATAGTTTCTAATATATCATTAATCTATATAATATATATACATTGTATATCTAGGCTAGTTCTTGATTTTTGTTTAGTTTGCAAATGTCATATATAATTCCCTTGCTTTGACTCAGTTTAACATCCTTTGTGGTGCAACATCAAGTTTTAACATCTTACAACGGTATATAACATATTGATAACTATGTTTATAATTAAAATTTACTTTTGTATTAGAATGAACAGAGCGAGATTAATGACGAAGACAATACGTCACAACTATGTGATGACGAAATACCAGAAGAATATGAACCAGGAACAGGAACACAGGAAGTAGAGATAGAAGTGAGATCGTCATTAACATTTTATAACGATGCCTTTATACACGATAATGATTATCAATATGACACAACATCAGATTAAAAGCAATAAAATAATAATAATAATCAAATTCTTCTTCTTGCCATACAATCTTTGAAAATTATTCTTTTGAACGATTTTGTGAATGCATGTTATACCTCCATGCTTCATTTCAAAAACACGACTATAATCTCCATAGAAACAACTAAAACAATAATGGTTATGGTTTTAATATTCTATGGACTTTTTTTTTCAATATTGAAATATTAGCTACTCCAGGGGTGGTGAGAATCCGATGTGGATTCTAAAAAGATCTGTTTGAGAATATACAATAAAGGTCTCTCTACTCATGCAATAACATGAAAAAAAAAAGGATTTTGTACAATCTACAATCCACACAACCATTCCCCACCAAAACAAAACAGATTAAAAGAATTAGTCTCACTGCCTTTCATAAGAAAGAATGGACAACGTAGACGCGGGAAGGGACAAATCTTATTTTGTAAAAACACTCTGATTCTACCAAAATATATTATGAAATTGGTATCATCAAAATGCTCGAATGTTTGATTGTCTACTTCTTTGTTATGCTTGAATGCTGTTTTTCAACAGACAATCGGCATTTCGATGGGTACAATCCACGTTTGGCGAGATTGTTGATCTCGTCTATCCCAGTAAGCTTGACATAAATGATACCTCATATACAGCTAGGTCTGTTTCATGCAACTCGAACTTGACAGTGAATGCCGTTTAAAACGAAATTTTACGACAAAAGAGAGCATTTCAATTTTCCTATTCTGAACTTTCCATTTATATGTAGCAACATTCTAGTAACACCTGCATATGGAGTATATATCTCAGTTGATCCGATATTCCGGAGCTTGATGTCTGTATCATGATTTACTTGAGAAAGTGTTGTTGCTAACAAGGAAGCTACTGAACCAAGGGTCCTTAGTGGCTAAGTTGAAGTCATCACTCCCAAAGTTTTGGTAAACCGTTCCAGAAAATCTATGTCACAAATGACCACGAATATATTGGGCTTGTCGTTTGCTCAATCCGATCCCTTCCTCATGCCTGACTTATCACCGGATTTAAAAGTAAAGCGATGTGTTCCTCTAGTGGAGGAGGACCTACATACCCTTCTTTCACCTGAATTCATCCCCGGTTCTTAGTGGGATGCGTGTTGACCTATTTTTAGCTTTCTGTGTAGTGTGTTGTAGATCATTGTTAGTCCTTTTTCCTGTGGCTATTGTATTGCATGCCCTTCTGCGGTTTACGGCTCCTAATTACCTCTTTAGTATCTTCAAACGTTTGCTATTGTATTGTATGCCCTTCTGCGGTTTACGGATTATGATTACCTCTTCAAACGTTTGCTATTGTATTTTCTGCCCTTCTTCGGTTTACGACTT
>MJUT01055331.1:453383-471353 GCA_002080005.1 Gigantidas platifrons
TATTGTATTGTCTGCCCTTCTTCGGTTTACGACTTCTGATTACCTCTTTGGTATCTTCAAACGTTTCCTATTGTATTGTCTGCCCTTCTTCGGTTTACGACTTCTGATTACCTCTTTGGTATCTTCAAACGTTTCCTATTGTATTGTCTGCCCTTCTTCGGTTTACGACTTCTGATTACCTCTTTGGTATCTTCAAACGTTTCCTATTGTATTGTCTGCCCTTCTTCGGTTTACGACTTCTGATTACCTCTTTGGTATCTTGAAACGTTTCCTGTTGTATTGTCTGCCCTTCTTCGGTGTACGACTTCTGATTACCTCTTTGGTATCTTCAAACGTTTCCTATTGTATTGTATGCCCTTCTTCGGTGTACGACTCATGATTACCTCTTTGATATCTTCAAACGTTTCCTGTTGTATTGTATGCCCTTCTTCGGCTTACGACTTCTGATTACCTCTTTGGTATCTTCAAACGTTTCCTATTGTATTGTCTGCCCTTCTTCTGTTTACGACTTCTGATTACCTCTTTGGTATCTTCAAGCTTTTCCTATTGTATTGCCTGCCCTTCTTCGGTTTACGACTTCTGATTACCTCTTTGGTATCTTCAAACGTTTCCTATTGTATTGTCTGCCCTTCTTCGGTTTACGACTTCTCATGACCTCTTTGGTATCTTCAAACTTTTCCTATTGTATTGCCTGCCCTTCTTCGGTTTACGACTTCTGATTACCTCTTTGGTATCTTCAAACGTTTCCTATTGTATTGTCTGCCCTTCTTCAGTTTACGATTTCTGATTACCTCTTTGGTATCTTCTAACGTTTCCTATTGTATTGTCTGCCCTTCTTCGGTTTACGACTCCTGTTTACCTCTTTGGTATCTTCAAACGTTTCCTATTGTATTGTCTGCCCTTCTTCGGCTTACGACTTCTGATTACCTCTTTGGTATCTTCAAACTGTTTCTACATTCAGATATATACTACACACGTCTCATCATGAAATATGTAGTAAATGTACGACAATTTCTAGAAAAAGAAGTTGCAGATGAAGGGAAAATTGTTCCATTTCAACCTACTTTTTAAAGAACAATTCAAAACCTTTTGTTTTTCTAACTACCCTTACACATTTATATATTGAACTTTAATATAAAAAAATAATGACACTATACATTCACAATCAAAACACACCTATTATATATTTATCACCTGTTGTTTATTCGTTAAATCGAATGAAACAACAGAAGAGACCATTTTGAAAAGAACGCTTTAAACACTGTGTGTAAATATTTCTACCAATATCAACAAAACAAAACTGCATCGGTGGCGTAGTGGTTAGCGTGTTTACCCTGAGTACGGTAGGTCGTGGGTTCGAGCCCCGTTCGGGTCAAAGACTATATAATTGGTATTTCTTACTACTCTTCTAAGCACGCAGCATTAAGGAGAAAGAGCAAAGACTTGTTGGCTCGGAATCAGAATAATGTGTCCGAGTGGAGCGACATTTCTATCTGCGGACTGTAGTTTCAGTGAGCTAGCACTATACAAATTCAACTCAGCGTGTTCAACTTCAACTTCAAGTTGGATACTCGTCAAAATCCATACTGGACATCTACTAACGAGGACTTTGGCGGATGAGAGTAGTGTGATGTGCGCAAATAAAAAAAAAAAAAAAAATGAAAAAAATTAACTCCGGTGATTAAAACATAACATATATTTACACTGTACATCAATTCAAAGCTCGTTAGTTGGTGGTGGTTTTCCATGGTTGGTGCTCTTGGATGGATGCTTTGAAAGCTTCCAGCGATGGTGCAAGCACAACCGATTTTGAGTGTTCCAGATGGTAACAATTCTAGGGAAAAATGAATGTTAATAGGTGTTGATTCTGAAGTGGTAAGGCAGGAATTTGAAACTGTGGTTGTTCCTTGTTCTTGTTACAGTTGCAGGGGTTGGCATATATCATACTGGTATAGCTACAAGTTGGTGGACTACCTTGTTCATAAGTGCGACATCTGCCATGGATCTTCATTGTTCTAGGGTGTTCCAGTTGAGGTTTTGGACCATTGATGTTACACTGTGCGGTTTTTCTGGGTTATGTGGTTGGTTCTTAACAAATCTGGCTGCATTCCGTTGTATCTGCTCTACCTGTTTGATCTGGGTCTTTTGTTGAGGGTTCCAGATTGGTGTTGCATACTCTACCTTTGGCCGGACTAGACTCTGATATGCTCTTTCTTTGACCTTAGGTGGACAATGTTTTAAGTTCCGCTTCAAGAAACCCAATACACTTGAAGCTTTCTTGCAGAAGATATCAATGTGAAGATGGTATTTCAACGGGTCGCTTAGTTCAACGTTTAGGTATGGGTGGTGGTGGACTATTTCTAGTGGCTCTCCTTTCATGGTGTAATAAAAGGGGTTCCTCTTTTTTGATGTTGTAAATTGCATCATGGCACATTTCTTAACATTAAATTCCATTTGCTATGTTTCATTCCATTGTACAAGGTGTGAATATAGTTTTGTAGTGGAATGTGGTCTGCAGAGATCCCCACAGGTCTATAGATGACACAGTCATCTGCAGAGAGTATTATGGTAGATGTTACGTCATCAGGCATATCGTTGATGTATATTAAAAATAGTGTTGGGCCAAGTACAGTCCCCTGTGGGACACCTAATGTTACTGGTGCTGTGTAGGAAGTTGCATTATCGACTACAATCTGTTGTTGTCTATCTTTTAGGAAACCGTCTTTCCCTGTATACCATAGTAGTGTAGTTTGTTTGAAAGTCTGGTGTGAGGGACTTTATCAAACGATTTGGAAAAATCCAAAATTCCCATGTCCACTTGTTTTCCATGATTTAAATACTTTGCTATGTCGTTAGTTGTCATCAAAAGCTGAGTTTCACAGGATCTCTTTGCACGGAAACCATGCTGGTTATCATGAAGTATGTTCTGTCTATCTAGGTGGTTCCATTATATGGGATACCAAGATGTGTTCTAGCATCTTGGATATAACTGCTGTTAAAGAAACTGGTCGATAATTTGCGGGTTTAGATCTATCGCCCTTCTTGAAGACGGGAACAACATTGGCGTTTTTCCAGTCTCGTGGTATTTCTCCAGTATCTAAAGATTGTTGGAATATGAATGACAGTGCTGGTGTTATGGCATCTGCTGATTGTTTGATGAGAAATGTAATTGGTATTTTATCTGGACCTATGCCCTTCTTCGGTTTACGACTTCTGATTACCTCTTTGGTATCTTCTAACGTTTCCTATTGTATTGTATGCCCTTCTTAGGATTACGGCTTCTGATTACCTCTTTGGTATCTTCAAACGTTTCCTATTGTATTGTCTGCCCTTCTTCGGTTTACGACTTCTGATTACCTCTTTGGTATCTTCTAACGTTTCCTATTGTATTGTCTGCCCTTCTTCAGTTTACGACTTCTCATTTCCTCTTTGGTATCTTCAAACGTTTCCTATTGTATTGTCTGCCCTTCTTCTGTTTACGACTTCTGATTACCTCTTTGGTATCTTCAAACGTTTCCTATTATATTGTCTGTCCCTCTTCTACTTACGACTTCTGATTACCTCTTTGGTATCTTCAAACGTTTCCTATTGTATTGTCTGCTCCTCTTCTGTTTACGACTTCTGATTACCTCTTTGGTATCTTCAAAAGTTTCCTATGGTATTGTATGCCCTTCTTCTGTTTACGACTTCTGATTACCTCTTTGGTATCTTCAAACGTTTCCTATTATATTGTCTGCCCTTCTTCGGTTTACGATTTGTCATTACCTCTTTGGTATCTTCAAACGTTTCCTATTGTATTGTCTGCTCCTCTTCTGTTTACGACTTCTGATTACCTCTTTGGTATCTTCAAAAGTTTCCTATGGTATTGTATGCCCTTCTTCTGATTACGGCTTCTGATTACCTCTTTGGTATCTTCAAACGTTTCCTATTATATTGTCTGCCCTTCTTCGGTTTACGATTTCTCATTACCTCTTTGGTATCTTCAAACGTTTCCTATTGTATTGTATGCCCTTAGGATTACGGCTTCTGATTACCTCTTTGGTATCTTCAAACGTTTCCTATTGTATTGTCTGTCCCTCTTCTGCTTACGACTTCTGATTACCTCTTTGGTATCTTCAAATGTTTCCTATTGTATTGTCTGCTCCTCTTCTGTTTACGACTTCTGATTACCTCTTTGGTATCTTCAAACGTTTCCTATTGTATTGTATGCCCTTAGGATTACGGCTTCTGATTACCTCTTTGGTATCTTCAAACGTTTCCTATTGTATTGTCTGGCCTTCTTCGGTTTACGACTCCTGATTACCTCTTTGGTATCTTCAAACGTTTCCTATTGTATTGTCTGCCCTTCTTCGGTTTACGATTTCTCATTACCTCTTTGGTATCTTCAAACGTTTCCTATTGTATTGTCTGCCCTTCTTCGGTTTACGACTTCTGATTACCTCTTTGGTATCTTCAAGCGTTTCCTATTGTATTGTCTGCCCTTCTTCGGTGTACGACTTCTGATTACCTCTTTGGTATCTTCAAGCTGTTTCAACATTCAGATATATACTGCATACGTCTCATCGTGAAATATGTAATAAAAGTACGACAATTTACAGAGAAAGAAGTTGCAGATGAAGGGAAAATTGTTCGATTTCAACCTATGAACAACTCAAAACCTTTTGTTTGTCTAGCTACCCTTATAGAACAATGAGTGAAATGAGTGAAACAAAAAGAAATGTTCTCTCTATTCATTCAAAAAAACACTCATAACGGACACGTGTTGCAAAACGTTCTAAATACACATTTATATAATGAACTTTAACATAAAAAAATAATGACACAATACCTTCACAATCAAAAGACATCAATTATATATTCAACACCTGCTGTTTATTTGCTTGATCGAGTGAAAAACCGAAGAGAGAATTTTGAAAAGAAAGTTTTTACAATGTTTGTAAATATTTCTACCAATATCAACAAAACGAACAATCATATGTCAGCCAATCATTTTTTTCCTACAAATGGGGTCTTCGTGGAACTCTGACAATTCAAACATCATACCAATAAAATCACGATTCATTGATTTATGTTTCCTTAAATTTCAGTTAACGAGAAGATATACTTATACCCTATTTCGTCCATCTATTTTTTTAAATTGGAGAAAAATGACAGCATATTTAGAGCCTTCAGTTAAATCAAGTTTTCACAGACGATGTCCAATCAGAAACAATTATGCTTATCAGTTTTGGTCATATTGGTTTCTAGAATGATGACAATTGTAAGGAACATACACCCTCGTTCTAGAATTTTGTTTGTTTTGTTTTGTGTTTGTACTGTTGTTTTTGTTTCCAAATTATACCTCAATCGAAATGATTTTGGCTTAGGTAGTCTGCGTTCGTTATATGTATCATGATGTTGTATTTGGTATTTAGGTTCATGTGATCATGTAGAGCTGGGTACTTTTACAGGAACATATGTAAATATCTTTGTATCATAGTAATTGTAGTTAAATATTGAACAAATGATTAAAATCAAGAACTCGTGTTTACTGCAGTAACGACAAACATGTTATAATAATTATCTATTTTAATTTCATACATCCAAAGAGGATATGATATTATGATGGTGGACATAATTCCCTCTGAAATGAAAAAAGACAATGTGTTATAAAATCACAAACATATTAAAGACATTTTATTTGATAAGATATAAAAGTGTTGCAATATAGTTCCAGGCAACAACTTTTATTATTTGTTTTTACTTGTTGGAGATCGTTTTAGGTTTGGTCTGTTAGCTTGTCTATCTGATATGTAGCTTTGTTTTTTCTTGTCCTACCACTTGGTATTACTTTATCTTTATCTTACATTCTTTCAGATTCTTCCTACGCCTAGTTTTCTTTGACATTATCCTATGTCTGATTTAATGTACTGATATAATCATTACATTCCGTAAACCATCAAATACAATTTAAATAATTTATCCTATTTGTTCATTAACACCAACAGCATTAAGCTGTTGGCCTGTTATATGCAATAAAATTCAACCGCATCGGTGGTGTAATTGCTAGCATGATCGCCGCGAGCTAGTCAGATGGTTGGTTTGATCCCCGGTCCGGCCAAACCAAAGACTATTTCATACTTCTCCGCTAAGTACACACCATTATTGAGTAAGACAAAATACTGGTTGTTTCGGAATAAGGATAATGTGTCCGAGTGGAGCGATATATGTCGGTGAGTTAACACTATGAAAGTCCGAATGTGTCTAGAACAAAGCAAACATCATGAGTATCTCATTGAAATGTAATTTGGTCTCGCCACGGCATAGCAGAAAAAAACCCATTTGGCTTTAAAACTCACTCACTCACTCACTCACTCACTCACTCAAAATTCCCTTAAGATGGGTAGGTTTTATTTTATTTATTCATATTTACCTTTACTTTTTTACTCCACCTCCACCGCCGCCTCCACCACATCCAGAACCTCGCCCTTCTCCACCACCACCACCTGTTCCAATAAATCTATTGTTATTATTCCATATGTTTCTATTTCCAAATCTGCTTCTAAATCTTCTATTTGCTCTTCTAGGTTCAGCCAAGGCAATATCAAACAGCCAAACAAATCACGAACAATTTCTGCATTTCACTAGAAAAAATCATTTTTACTATAACATTCTGTCACCGAATTAATGACATTTGTGGAACTTTGAGGAACAAGTATTAACCAATATCATTCTACTACCACGATATCGCCTGGAATTTATTTTAATATAATGCAAATGACACAACGTTATTGACGAAACAAAACGCACGAGGTTTGAGATTCAATTAACAGGTTTAACACTATAATTTTGTGCCTATGCATGACCTAGATTTCCATCGGTATGTGTGACGTTTTTATTGTTTAGTGGATTGTAATGATAGATTGTTGTTATTTTAAAAACATGGCTGGCATTGCTAAATATCACTGATTAAACTGTCTCTTCATAATACGTAAAAGAAAGGAAATTAACACACGAAGTGATTATACGACAGTAGTGATACCCAAGTAGTCATAGGAAAATGATAATATCGAAGTAGTCATAGGAGAGTGGTGATATCCAGGTAATCGTTGAATAGTGGCGATACCCAAGTAATCATTGGATAGTGCTGATACCCAAGTAATCATGGAAGAGTTTTGATACCCAAGAGGTCATTGGATAGTGCTGATACCCAGGTAATCATGGAAGAGTAGTGATACCCAGATAATCATTGGATAGTGGTGATACCCAAGTAATCATGGAAGAGTGATGATATCCAAGAAATCATTGGATAGTGGTGATACCTAGGTAATCATGGAAGAGTGGTGATACACAAAAGAGTGTTGCTACCCAAATATTCATAGGAGAGTTGTGATATCCAAGTAATCATAAAAAAATAGTGATTAACAAATACTTATAGGGGAGTGGTGGTACACAATTAATCATTAGAGAGTTGTGATTTAACGGAGTCGTAATCGGATATTAAAGTAATCATCGAAGAGTTGTGATAACCCCGAAATGTAATCAGCTATTATAGTAATCAGAGGGGAGTGGTGATAACCCCGAAATGTAATCAGCTATTAAAGTAATCATAGGATAGTGGTGATAACTCATAATTGTAATCATCTATTAAAGTAATCATAGGAGAGTGGTAATAACCCATAATTGTAATCGGATGTAATTGTATATTATTGGAACCATTTCTCTTGTCAAAATATAGTATCACAGTACTACTGTATACAAAGACAAAGCAGATAGTTTCACAGTACTACAACGGAATATTAGCTGTAAAGACTCAACCAATAGAAGTACAGTACTAAAATGGTAATGATATGTACAAAGACAAAGCCGGTAGTTTCACAGTACTACAATGTTAATATTATCGATAAAGACTCAACCAATATAGAAGCACAATTCTAAGATGATAATAATATGTACAAAGAATGGATAGTTTTAGAGTATTAAAATATCTTGTTAAGGTACTATATTCTTTTAGCAGACATTACACATGTGTTGCATTAAAACTATCTTTAGTCTTGTAGATATGTGAGAAATATTACAACTTACCTGACCTCTTCAGATTTAGGTTTCGTAAAAAAGGGTATAATTGTGGCCTATTTATACTAATAACATGTTAATAGGTGTTCATCAATCATATTTTGTTTGTTTTACATTTGTACAGAATGTGATGAAAAACAAGGAACCTACTACGTTTCATAAAACATGTCAACGTAATAGAACAATTGCCTATCTCTGATTTATTTACATTTCATTTTTTTCTCGGTAATTCCCTAAATGGCTCTAAATTGGAATTTGTACTGATTTGCATACAGGAAGTATTAATGTCGTTAATAATTAAACATGTAGTTCTGAAATGTTAATGTTTTTTCGGACAACTGGCATCTATGATATACATATAGTATCTACATTTACAAAGCGTGACTGGTTAATCGTTTAATAATACAAAAATGTATCTATATCTCAAATGACAATGGATCTTTTCCTTTTTACATACAGTGTTTCTGTCAGACACTACTCTTTCTGGAGTTGATTTTATATGAGTTACATGGTGGATGTCTTATAAGAGACAAATATTTTTGATGTTATTTCATAAAAAAAAAAACCTATAGGAACAATCATATATCATCTTACCTAATCTCGCCGAACACTAAAAACACCACAACATATGATGGTGTAAATCCATGTCCTGGCTTGGGACAGGCACATAATTGTCACGGGGTGAAACCGATTAATGTGATTCCAACCTCCAACGGCAATACATATATAAACAAACTGTAAAAAGCCTGCACATATTCTCTACAACTCAAAAAGAACACATGCTATCACAACAATGAATGACAATATAAACATGGACAGTACAATAGTAGTTAACTGACTAATTAGGAGGGTATAATCAATCTACTGGCTAGAGACAATTGTATGTTAGACACCAAAACATAACTGATACTTCTAATATATTTGATATCAATTGGTCATGGACATCCAAAGAAATTAATTGTCGTCGTTGGAGACAAATAAGTCATCAAACTGTTGGAATCAAATATTGAACAACAAACAGTATTTGTAAATTGTCCATAGTACATGTCAGTATCGGGTCTACGTATTCCGTGCCACATCAAAGAATATATTACAGACTTTCTGGACACCACAAATATACAATAAAATGTGTCGTGACAACAGAAGATTGACATGTTGATTGAATAATAGCATATCTTCATCACGACGGATGCACTTGAGTTCACATTCGGTTTTTAGTAGGGTTCATGATGCCCGATCTTTAGTATTCTGTGTGATGTTTTAAGCAGTATTCGTGTTGTTAGTCATGTCTTGTAAGAAGAACTTTTATTCAGTTTCGAGAGGTGAAACCACCGGAATTTTCACTCGCTGGAGCAAGTGCGAACTGAGCATTCACAAATATTCAAACGCAGTATTTAAAGGATTTGAGACAATTGATGAGGCTATGGCCTTTTTAATAGCCGGTGGTACGTACATTACACGCATTAATATACCCGTGTATGACGATACTCAAACTGTGAAACGCCCAACTGATTTCGATCATGTGTGTGAAAATGAAGCGACGTGTACAATAGCTTCGTTAGATATTTCAGAACAATCAACTCTTGATGACACCATCGTGCCCTCAAATGATGAAGATTCTTCTTCTGAGTTAAACACAAGTGACATTAACTTTATGAATAAACTTGAGCCAAGCGAGGATAACACTTCACTTAAAATCCCAATGTCAAAAGTGGAACAGAAAATACTACAAAGCAAACTGACAATACACAACATGAAAATACAATTGGTCAAAATCAAGCAAATAGTTCAATAACACCTACATGCACAATCAGTTGTGGTCAGATTACTGATAAATTTATGATACAATGCAGTAAGTGCCAGCAATGGACACACTATAAATGCTCTCTTTTACCTGCATATCAGTTATATATGTTTGTAAACACAACTAGAAAATTTACATGTGAAAGGTGTTCAAATGTCCCAAAAAGGTTTAAACAGAAATGGGACCCATGTGTTCAGGAAACATTTGATAAACCATCTTTAGACACCACACAAAAAGAATGTGATCATCCAAAGACTCTTGAAATTGTCAATAGAATTGAACAGAGTATAGTCACAGCCCTGACAACAATCCATGATTCCAGTCAAGAGGAAAAAATCAAAATCCTAAACAGCCAAATAGATGAATTGAAATCTGAAAAAGAGAAACACTTATCCAGTCTGTCAGATCAAATTTCTAGGATATCATTTGACACTAACATAATTCAGTCTTTGTCCAACAAGGTTGACGAAATTAATGCGTCAAACAATAATGTTGCCGAAGCCATTAAGGCCCTTAATGAAAACACATTTAAGATGTCACAAACTCTCCAGAACACTTCTGAAATGTTACAAAGAAGTTCAGCAAACAACATGGACTTGTCACAAATCATCAGCACACGTACTCAGAAGTTGGCGGTACAAAATGCTAGTGATGATATTAGTAGTGTAAAAAAAACAACAACCAGGATCTCATAATGTACAGACTACCCCTACCAACTTGCCAACATCAAACTGTTTCGCCGTGTTGGCCGATTTAAATGATTCCATTCAGGAGGAGGGCACCAAAGAAAGCAGGAAAATGTTTATTATGGGGAATTCCCATATTAGAAACATTAAAACTAGATATTTCATAAATGATTGTTTGGTAAATAAAATTATGGCATTTTCTTTCAATCAAGCTATAGAAAAAATCTCTAGTCTTGATAATGATTATGACTGTGTTTTTGTACAAATGTTTACAAATGACTTAAGAGACTCAAGCCCAGAGGAATGTGTTCAACTTTGCACCAAGTTTTCTGTTGAATTATCTCAACAATGTGAATTTGCAAAAATTGTTATTTCACTGCCATTCCCAACAGTTGATGACAATTCTCTTAATGAGAAAATTCAGAAATTTAACATTATCATGCAGTACAAGTTTCTTAGCAACCTACTGTTAGTTTACTTGACAATTCAGGTCTTTTATTCAGAGGTAGACCCATTTACAATTTTTTTTTGCAAAAGATGGCCTACACTTGTCAGTACAGGATACTCACATCTACGCTTCAAGCATGAAATCATGTATCAGGAGATGTCTGAACATTGAAGAAACAGGCTAAACATGACAGACAAAACCCAAACTTTGGTCCTCCTAATTCTGATTCAATTTACAATGAACGCAACTCAAAAGGCTCAAAAGGCTTTGATAGGACATACCAAGCACTAAGTAGATCAAGTCCTGGCTTTGGTACAGGCAATAACCAGTTTAATCATCCCCATCATCCCCCATTCATGTACTCAATTTTTCCTGGGTTTAATCCTGGTATGGTTAGATTCTAAAATACAGGACACAAAATTATAAACATGCATTTGATAATGTTAACATGATCAATTTTCATGTATTCATATATTATTTCATTCTATTTTCAACAGAAGAACAATTGACTTTTGAAGAAATGAGTCTTGCAGTCTTAAACTTCTGTGTATTTATATCATTTTTTCCTTTTTATGTAAAATGATGGTACTGCATTATAATATGCATAGATTATTGTTTTAATACATGTATTGTGTAATATATGTTTTTTCATTCTTATGTTTAATGATAACTTTACATCAAAATGTGCATAATAAGCATACATTATTATCAGACACATAACAGTATTGTGATTTTTTTTAATTTAATGACAATCAGTTTGGAAGTACTTTGATAACATATCTGTAATATGGCCAGTTATTGTTTCTTAGATAAAACTTATTACTTATCATGAATTTACTATATACTTCTTACTCTAAAATAAAAACAGGGTTAATTAAAGTAAGGAATAACTGTATTTATCTCTTTAACCTTTATAAAGAATTCAGTCTTATAATTTGTTACTGATTTTACTAAAATGTATTGGAGTTATCTCCCATACACTGTATGTTTTAGACAATAGCTACTTATTATTCAAATACATGTAAATCTTTTTCTTTACCATAGGTTCTGAGATAGTCAACGATTATTTTAAATCTTATACATTTTTATTATGACAGAGAAAAAAATCCTTGCATGTTGCATGTTGGAATATATACGGGTTTACTCATAAGGAATATAACAAGTTCAGTGACCCTATATTTTTAAATGAAATCCAAAATAAGGATATTTTGTGCTTACTTGAAACTCATTGCTCACTACAGGAATCTTTAAACCTGCCATTTTTTAAATCTGTACATCTAATAAGGCCGAAGTCTGCACGTACAAACAAGCGATCAGGGGGAATTTCTGTCTATGTGAAAAATAATATCAGAAATGGCATACAATTTTTGACTAATAAATCTAATGATTATATTTGGTTACAATTGACCAGAGAGTTTTTCAATCTTGAGAAAAATATTTATTTATGTTTTATATATGATCCTCCAGAAAATTCAACATATACACATTCTCTTGAGGAAAATATTTTAGATATTCTTGAAGAAGATATCACAAAATATGTTGTTGACGGCGATATCATTTTAATGGGAGATATTAATGCCCGTGTCAGTTCATTAGTCTGAAGGGTCAATGGTCCGAAGGGTCAATAGTCCGAAGGGTCAATAGTCCGAAGGGTCGATAGTCCGAAAGATCAGAGCAAAATCGAATTTTGAACGACCTCGAGACTACAAATGTATGTATCAATATAATATAGAATTGCATAAAACATTGATAGAAATGGTTGCCACTTTTTCTCGTGTAATAATACATCCTTTTCGACAGTTTGTATTACAATTTTTTTTCTATCACACGACGAATACAAGCTTTTAAAGACTTTACACACAATAACACGCAATTTCGTGGCTTGTCCTTTCTATCCTTTCTATATTCAGTTAGTTTGTGAGGGTTTTACGTCCGTCTACCCTGCTCAGGTATTGCGGACAGATATTTCTTTTTCTTGCTAGGTCTTTGCTTGCTACTTATTTCCTGTGTTGGTGTCGGTGGTTTATCACCAATATCTGTTTCAGGAGAATATTCTGGAAAGCGATCGATGAGTGCTGGATCGCCCGGGTCGAATGGCTCAGATAGAGACGTCGATCCGTCACTAAAATTCGTCTGGTAGGCCAATTTCATTCTGTCGTACAGACTTCGTACAGTTTTACAGCTTTTCCATTCTTTGCTGATATCTTGAGTATCGTTGGTTTGTTTCGATGTTGTTATCATACCAGTATATGTGCATCTTGTCTGTGTCGATCGCCCACTTTTATTTGTCAATACTGTTGGAATGTTGATGGCTTGGGGGTCGCTTTTGAGCTGGTCTGTTTGCGTTGTTTCATCTGTAGAGGGGTTGATGTCGGATGTCTGTGTTTGAACACAAGTTTTATTGCCACCAACGGCTTCCCTTTTCGCCTTCCACTGGTTCATACGTTTGGCGTTTCTTCTCCTGGTGGAAGGTGCTTCTTTTTCTGGGCCCGGCTGGCAGTTTCTCCTGTCTTTTCAACGGGTTTCCCAGCCTTGATCCACACCAGCTTGACCGATACAGCGTTGGAATTAACTTGCAGGTCACAAGTTAATTTCCTTCCATCTATCCCTGCGTGCTTGAGAAGGCCAACCAGTTCGACAGGTAAGTCCGTTGTTGAATTGAGTTGATTTCTGCTCACTCACTGTAGAGATGTATCCGCTAGTCAAGTCTAGATCCGAATTTCTATATTTATGTATATAAATATATTATATATGTAGATTCTGAGGTAAAATAAACAGGCTAATTATGAACTAATCGTAATTGACAACTTGCCTTTCATTGTATATATGCATTGCAATGTCGTATATAACATACTTCTGACCTGTCGGTTCACCCTGTGTATTGATAGACGTTTCTTTGAGAAATAATTAGTCTTTTACAAATACATGATGGTGCATGATATATCTAGTTTAATCAGCCCGCCTTTCATATTAGACGGTTATAACTTAAGACTTTAGGAGTCAGAAAATCATCACTATCATCGTCAATGGGCATTGTCAACTAAAATTCTGCAATTTTTTTTTCATATAGTGACTAGACTCGGGAATCGTACTTATGTCTTAATTGCGGTAGGCATGCACTGATCCTACAACTTTCCGCCGGGGTCAGACCTATAATCCTATATATTGTCCCACGGTCCAGTAGTCCGATAGTCCGGTAGTCTGACAGACTAAGTATATTTAATAAGCTATTATATGAAAATAAAATATATGTTCTTTATGAGAAATGTTCGCTTAATCAAGTTTTGTGTGTGAAAGCAAGATCCGTCGTCTCAAACTGGCATTGCAAGATGCTTATTGTGGTTTACTGATGCATATATTAAAAACTGGTGTTGAAAGATTGTTATAAGGTTTAATGTAGCATATATTAAAAATATTTTCTTCAAATTAATTTTCAAGACATTTACTTTAGAGTACTACTGTCTAGTATATTGTCTAGATCCCGAATACGTAGTCTTTACCTTTTGTTCCCGTTGGTTCATCAAGCAGACAGTCTTTTCAGTCCGGAACAAATCGCATCGATGGAGTAATGGTTAGCGTGCTCGCCTCGAGTGCGGTAGATTGTGGGTTCGGGCCCCGGTCGGGTCAAACCAAAGACTATAAAATTGGTATTTGTTGTTTCTCCGCTAAGCACGCAGCATTAAGGAGAAAGAACAAAGTCTGGTTGGCTCGGAATCAGAATAATGTACATCGGCTCTGTCGGAAAAATAATAATTTAACGGAGAAGACGAAAAGATTTAATTTGATCCAAAATACCCCCTCGAAAATCGTGTGGTAGTCACTTTGAGATTATCATTGAATTAAAGAACTTTTCTATTACTTCATTTTAAGTGAATGAAAAAAATGCCATCATACAAGTACAAATTAAGCAAATATTCAAGATAATTGGTCAAACTAAAGCTTTAGATCTTTAGATGTATTCCCGCGAATTTTTACTTTGTTGCTGTTCTTACTTGAACGGTGAAAGTGAAAAACAAACACATCTGTCGGACTATCGGGATGTTGGACTATCGAACTGTCGGACCAGCGGGCTGTCGGACTAACGGTCTGTCGGATTATAGCTACGCCCTTTTCGCCTTGTTGAAAATGATTGCTTGTTGTTTAGACTTGTCAATTACGTGTGGGATTGAATCCAACATACAAATACAACATGGGAAATATATTTATACAAATAAGAATTTGCTACCGGTATATTCTTTGAAACTGCCTTTAAATTCCGGAGCCCCTGTTTCATTCCCTTTCCATCGGGAGTTGATGTTGTTCACATGTGTTTATGCATTGATTGTATTTTTGAATGTTGATGTTCGCTTCTTGTTTCTAGGGGCTTTTATATGTCATTGGATGTTGGTTCTTGGTTGCTCATTCGATTTTTCTTATTTTCTATCATGCCTTTAAGATTCAATCGGAGAAGACCAAGCGATGTAAGGAAGCTGGATGTTGAACATTTTCGGGGAAATCCACACATATTTCTTGAAAGATAAGACTTTTACTTCTGGTATTTGGAACATACAAATGTATATATACAGCTAAATCGAGTTTACATGTGCCCTTTTGTCTGATTTTTTAAATATTTTTGAGCCACGAACACTTCGGACCATTGACCCTTCGGACTATCGATTGATTGATGATTTATGGTGTTTAACGCCACTTTCAACTATGTTTCAGCTATATCATGGCGATCAGTTTTAGTGGTGGAAGAAGCCGGAATACCCGGATAGAACCACCGACCATGGCCAAGTAACTGGTAAACCTTATCACTTGCGGCTTCGAGTCTCGGACTATCGACCTTTCGGACCAATGACCCTTCGGACTAATGAACCTTCGGACCAATGACCCTTCGGACCAATGACCATTCTGACTAATGAACCTTCGGACCAATGACCATTCGGACTAATGAACCTTCTGACCAATGCCCTAGAAAGGACTGGGGACCAAGAGACAGATTTTATTCCAAATGAATGTATGTATATCAGATCATGTTCCATTATCTGAAAATTATGCACCAGATATAAATATTCCTGTGCGGTATAGCATGGATCAAACTATATCACAGAGGGGTCAAGCTTTTAATGATTTGTGCGTGCAGATAGGACTCAGGATATTAAATGGTCGAGTTCCAGGAGATTTTGTCAGTAATTTAACTTGCCACACTCCAAGAGGTAGCAGTGTAGTTGATTATGGGGTAGCATCCCAGTGTTTCATTCCTGATATTAAATGTTTTACTGTTCATAGGTTCCTGGCTGACCTTTCAGACCACTGTCAAATTTCTCTGTTGCTAAAAGTAAACTTTACACATGAAGAAAATAACAAAAATCTCCCACTTATGCCAGATAAATATATCTGGGATAAAGAAAGTGGCCCCGAATTCCAAACAACACTGGCCTCTATACCATTTCAAGACAAAATTAAATCTTTTTTAAATCAAAGCATTGAAAATTCTGATATGATGGTTGACAGTCTTAACTCTATTATTCATCAAGCTGCCGATATATCGACTAAAATGTAAGATATACTGATAAAGATATTAAAAGTAAACAAAACAAAAAACAGAATAAATTAAAATGGTTTGACCAGTCTTTAATAGGTCTCAGAAGGCAGCTTGAGCAAAAACAGAAGCTTCTTGACAAATATAGGAGGGATCCTCAAATTAGAGGATCTTCCTTTTAGTTTGCTAGGATTGGAAAGCAAGAAAGTTAAAATATAAAGAATATAAGAAAAACCTCTTTGACCAGTTAGACATGTTAAGGGACAGTGACCCAAAAAGTTACTGGTCTCTTCTAGAAAAACTTAATCATTTAGATAAACCTAGTTCAAGCTCTCCATCAGATGAAATCCCAGGGGATTAATGGTTTAGATATTTCAAAAGTTTAAATAAAAATAATAAAATGTAGACTCTTCATTTTTAAATAAGTTAAAAAATTTAGAAAATGTTAAAAATTTTACAGAGCTTGACACTAGAATTTCAAATAAAGAAATTATAAATGCAATAACATCTTTGAAAAATAATAAAGCTGGCAGCTTTGATCAAATATTAAATGAAATGTTGAAGTTTGGACAAACTTATATTATTGATCCATTTTGTAAATTGTTTAATAATATTTTAAGTACAGGTAAATTCCCAGTTGTATGGGAAAAGGAATTATTGTTCCCATTTTCAAAAGTGGTGAAAAATGTAACCCGTCTAACTATAGGGGCATTACAATTGGCAGTTGTATTGGCAAGTTGTTTTTAAAAATTATAAATAATAGATTAGACAATTTTTTAACAATGCATAATATTATCTGTCCTGAACAAATATGCTTTAGTAAAGGCAGCCGTACTAGTGACCACATGTTCGTATTGAAGACATTAATTGATAAATATACTCAACAAGGGTCTAAACATTTATATACTTGCTTTGTAGATTTTCGCAAAGCTTTTGATACAGTATGGCATATAGGCCTACTTTATAAACTCCGAAATGTAGGTGTTAGTGACCTTTTTTTTTAACGATGTTATAAAAAATATGTATGAAAATACACTCTTAAGTGTAAAAGTGAATAACATTTACTTGATAGATAATTTCCAATCATTCGTCGGGGAAGACAAGGTGACAATCTTTATTTAAGCTTTTCATAAATGATCTTCCCAACATTTGTGATGATAGTTGTAGCCCTGTGAGCCTTCTGACAAAGAAACTTCATTGTCTACTGTATGCTGATGATAGTTGTAGCCCTGTGAGCCTTCTGACAAGGAAACTTCATTGTCTACTTTATGCTGATGATAGTTGTAGCCCTGTGAGCCTTCTGACAAGGAAACTTCATTGTCTACTTTATGCTGATGATAGTTGTAGCCTGTGAGCCTTCTGACAAGGAAACTTCATTGTCTACTTTATGCTGATGATAGTTGTAGCCCTGTGAGCCTTCTGACAAGGAAACTTCATTGTCTACTTTATGCTG
>MJUT01055331.1:507705-522664 GCA_002080005.1 Gigantidas platifrons
CAATATCAACAGCATTACTAAACCATAAGATTAAGATACCCATAAGAGCAACCAGCATCAGGTGAAAAGTGAGAATACTAGAAAGCTTAATATTGTCTAAAGTGGGCTTACTAATTGGATATCTATATACATGTATATATCGGTGGTGTAATGAGTAGGGTAGATCATGGATTCGGATCCCAGTCAGTTCAACCTAAAGACTGTCAGAACAGTTTGAAGATACCAGAAGGATAATCAGAAACCGGGAATCGAAGGACAAACAATAGATTGAAGAAAAAGACTTAATGACAAACAATGATGTACAAAACAGTACACAGAAAACTAAAGACCAGGCAACACCACCCCGTGGGTTCTCCGGAAGGGTAAGCAGTTGCTGCTGCATATGTGACACCTGTTGTGTTACTCTCGTTACAAACCCAGTGGTAAATCATGACCGATGGAAGGACCGGATTGTTATTACGACAAATGGCACATATCTGTGGTCATTTGTGACAAAGATGTTCAATAACGATTTAACAAGTCATGTACAACTTTCGTAGTGATGACTGCAACATAACCACTAGGAAACCTTGTTTCAGTAGCTTCCTTGTTAGTAGCAACCCTCTATCAAGAACATTATGATTGTAACTACCAGGCATGGGGCGAATTACATTGCAATGTAATGCATTACATTACAATTACTTTGACAAAACCAGCATTATATCACAATTACAATTACATGTATTTTGGAAAGTAATGCATTACATTACAATTACTTTACCAAAGTAATGCATTATATTACACATTACATTTTATAAATTTTATTATCAAAAGAAACATATATACAAAATGCTATACTGAAATCTTGTTAACCATTAAATAGGGTACAGGTAACGGGTAACATAACGATGGACGTCTAAATATTTCGGAAGGGGAAAATCAGTTAAAATGTGTTCTCTAAATTAATCAAAATGTGCTCAAAACTGTTTTGCTAATTACTGAGACGTTAGTGTTATCATCTGAAAATGGAAATTAAAAAAAAATGGATTTAAATGCATCTTATGAACTGTGCATTATTATCAATCGAGATATGTGAGTAACCATTGTTTACTTTGTTTAATTGAATTCAACTCACCTGTGTGGATATACAAGTACTATGTATACATGTATCGTATAATAGGACTATATACTAGTAAACTATAAATGACATTAAATAACATCATCTCAGTAACTACTATAGTATAGTATAGTATAATATAAGTATATGAGAAGAGCTATTAGAATGGGAAAAAATAATCAGGAAAAAAATGGTGGCCGAACAAATGGTAGGAATAGAAGCAATAAACAACAGAAAACTGAATTTTCGGCCCTTACGTCTGAACAACGCAAACGCTTCCTCTCCAGTGAAACATCTGACATTGGCGAAGAAGCCGAGGTACTTCTAGATGCAGTTCTAGGCGCACTTAGTAGCAAAGAGACAATAGACCGTTTCGTATCTGCACTAGTCGGTATGCCCGAAATAAAAGCAAAACTAATAGAACACCTTGTTCCTTCCCTAGAAAATCAAATAGCTGAAGTTATACAGCCTTTAAAACAACACATAGTACATCTCGAAGACAAACTTACTGAAACTAACACGAGAACGGACGATCTTGAGCAGTATGGCAGGCGGCATAGCTTAAGGATTTCTGGCATACCGGAATCGGATAAAGAACATACTGATATGCTCATTTGTGAATTTCTACAGAATGAACTAAATATTGAAATAAACTTGGGCAATATTGATCGTTCGCATCGGGTAGGTCAGAAAATACGATTTATCAATTACCGCCTCAAAGAACACGTATACGCTAGTCGAATGTACATTGTACCTTAAAAGGGGTTATTATATTAACGAATCATTATCCAAAGGAAGATCAAGTTTATTCTATAAGGCTAGACAACTGAAGAAACAAAAGTTAATCCTTGATACGTGGACAAGAGATGGTAACATTTTTGTAAAAACCCAAGATAGTACCGTTAAAGTATGTACACGGGAAAGTCAATTGCCGATCACATTTGCTCCAAAGCTTTCAGTTCCTAAACCATTCAAAACTGGACAGAAACCAAAACCAAACGAACAAGAACCAGTTCACAAGTCCAAGAATAACGCCGTAATTGTAACAGAAGTCCAGGTTCATTCCAATCTTGAACCTTGTACAGCAAAAAACGGGTCGGGTGAAGAAATTGAACTCCTTTCGTCTACAGTAATTAATGCGTCGGACAATGTAAAAAAAAAACCCAAACATAATGATACCATGATTAACTTATTTTTTTTGTAAATGTTTACTTTTTAGGGAAATTCCAATTGATACTGTTTACTTCTGTGTTACTGTAATAATATTAAAACTCTGTTTCACTTCTTATAGATAATGGATTTCACGGTCGTATACGTTTATTACTGCATATTTTTACAGGATTTTTTTTTAATGAAAACGTAAAACCACCGTACACTTCTAAATCCATCAAAATTTATTTATGTGTCCTTCATTTTAAGGGAAAAATAACTTTAAAAAATCTCCTATAGTGTTTAAATGGACAATGTTTTCAGCGCGCAATCACCGACAAAAATGGACTAATCCTTTATAGGTAGTAGCAGGTATTACCTGTTGTCAGGTGATATATTTGAAATAAACAACCTGTCTGTCTCGATTTGACTATCATTGTGACTACACGTGTTCGAAAAAAAATCTTAAAAATGCCGAAATCGCCCTCTCTTACAGCAAGGGAACGAGAAATGATTAGAAGTCTTAATAACTACTCTGATAAGCTATATGTACGCAAAGCACATTTTCATGGTAGTAAGGCGCGTCGAGTCGCGACGGCCTTAAATCTTCCTTTGAGCACCGTGTACAAAGTACTGGGTGACCATGGTGACCCAACTACCATGGCAATAGATGACAAAATAATACCTGACAAAAAACACCAACAGGTTTGGTATGATGATTTCACCATGGGTGTGATAAGAAGGAGAGTAATGAGGTGTTTAGGGAACGGGAAACCGTTACGATAGACCGCTTAGTTGAACGGCTGAATGCAGAGGTAAACGACACCAATTTCTCAAAGACTTCGGTATGGAGGGCCCTTAAGATTATGGGATTTAAATTTAAGAAAACAAAGGATGACAGAAAAAAGGTGTTTGAAAGGTTTGATGTAATAGCCAGTAGACATTCTTTTCTCGGGACAATTAAAGGGTACAGGGAGCAGGGGTTCCAAATCGTGTACGTGCATGAAACCTGGGTAAATGAAAACGATTCTCCCTTCAAGAAATGGACAAGCCCTGAGGTGAAACAAGTAACCCCCTCCCAGTGGAAAAGGGAAACGCCTTATTATTCTTCATGCAGGGCCGGCCGAGTCGGGTTTCATAGATGGGTGTGAACTTGTATTTAAGAAGGGGGAGGGCGACTATCATGCCGAAATGAATACTACCGTGTTCATGGACTGCTTTACCAACACATTAATCCCTGCTATAGCGTAATTGTGATTGATAACGCGGTTTACCACAACAAAATTACAGAACAATCTCAAAGTCACAGAAAAGGAGAAATGATCGGTTGGCTGGGGTTACAGGGAATAAATGTTGACCAAAAACTTATAAAATCTGAAATTTATCAAATTGTCAGGCAACACAAACTAAAGCCGAAATATGTTACATATGAAATTGCTATGGAAAACGGACATTTCGTTCTTAGAACTCCTATCAGACATTGTGAACTTAACGCAATCGAATTAATTTGGGCAAAAATTAAAACAGAAGTCCGCAAAGAAAACAAAACTTACAAAATAAAAGATATTGAAGAATTATTTAAAACTGCAGTGACAAATATTACAAAGGATGATTGGGTTAAATCAGTTAAACATACCATTTCTGTTGAAAAAGAGTACTGGGATACGGATGGGGTTATGGAGGAGGAAATTGAACCAGTCGTGATATGGGTTGGGGCCGATTTGGACTCCGAGTCTGATGAAGGGTCCGAGGTTGAAAATTAAGATAAACTTCAGTTAATTACATGTATTTAGTTAGAAAAAACAGCATACGTTATAAAATTCAAGTATATATTACATGTTTGATCCTATATCTAAATTAACAGGGAAGACAAGTTCGAAATACGTTGATTTCTGCAGTTTTTATTTTAAAGTGGAATTGAAATATTCTTCTATAGTAGGGAATCTCTGTTTAAAATATGTATTTTCCACATTCCGCCTGCTTTAAATTATCTTTATCTAACTATCTTTGTTAAAAACAAAAACTCATTCCGTCATTATGTATGGGTGTTTACTAATAAACTGGTATGAAGGTGGACTGTTTTAACTTTAATGTGTTCTTTAGACACTGTTTTTTTNNNGGGGGGGGGGGGGGTGTCGACTCATAGAAATGCTTCTCATATCATTTTATTCTTTTGTTAATAAGAATATACAACTTTCTTAAACAATAGGTCTCAGATTTCTTTTTATTTTGCTCCTTTCTCACACGGCATCCTATTTATTGCACCCGTCTCAAGTACGGCATCCCTTATATTGCGAACAGAAAATGCATATACATTTCTTTTAAAAGGCGGTATAGGGATATACACCCTTGTTATCACATTATATTGGAATCCTTTAAAATCATAATTGAATTTTGCTACAATTTTGTATAAAGTGTAAGAAAATAAAAAAAAACACCTATCGCAATTTATTTCATAATTACTGGGATATACTTAATTAAGTAACCAAAATTACCCAAAATTAAGGGTATTGAACGCCATGTAGCAAACTATTATATATCCCCATACACGTCCATACGATCAATGACAAACTCAAACAAGCCCTTTACTTGTCCATTCGAGAATGCCATTATCAGTTTAATCAATATGTACGTACATGTATTTATTGCTTCATCTAACTCTGTTACCTGCTTACCCTTCAAATAGGATGATCCATTACTTAGATTTTTTTACCTGTTCGGCAAAAACACTACAAATTCACATGTATGCAGACTGACATGAAGTTTCTACCGGAGAATAGCAGAAATATTCTGTTATGTACAGTCATTCTTGATATACATTGAAAAAATAAGAGAATTTTGCGCACAAATAAAAGAGATGTCTGGAATTTTCCATTATCTAAAGGAAGTGAAACCTATCAGACAGAAGCGAACGTATCCCACAGAAAACTACCATTTTATACCAAAAGAAACGTTAAATTCAGATATCTGTACATACCAGTACGTTTTCATTTTATTTACACATACTTGACCTAGATGTTTTACTACGTTTTACTATGACTTTACGACGACCGACAATTCCATAGGGGGACCTCATATTTATTATTATCGCTCAAGGGAAAGTTATTTTTTGTTGTACTTGAATATTTTATTATTTACACTTGAACATAATAAATTGCTTTGATTAAGAACCTATATAATTTTTGTTATAATAAACTTTTATCCTTTGGATAAAACCAGTGCCTTTAGACCAGCCATGCTACCAATGGTGTAAAACTGCTACCAAGTTATATAGATTGAGTTTGTAAACCAAAACTCACACACCGTACACAGAGCCCCCTAGGTTCAACATTTTGGTGTCCGGCGGTGGGATTTCGTTTTTATACCCATTTAAAAAAAAATTAAACAATTTTGTAAATTTATTTTTATTGACATATTGTACAACAAATATTTTTATCTAAACAATAAGTTAAAATGGATAACCACAGTTTCAAAGAGTCGGAGTTAGAAATTCACAGTCCTTGTGACGCTCGAGCAACCACACTTGAGAGGTCGTCACCATGAAAAGCCCAGGGTCAGGGAGACAGTTCATTAAGAACACCACAGTCTGATAACTATCAATCAACTAAACTTGAATTAGTGTGTAGGCAATTGGAAAACACAAACAAGACTCTGTCAAATTTTGAGGCACGTTTAGACAATTTGAGTCAAAAGTTTGACAACCAGATGGACCAATTTAACCGCAGACTTGATAGTTATATGGAGTATTGTGATAAAAAGGTCAGCAACAATGAGGGAGATATAAGAGCACTAGATAATTTGGTGAACCAGATGCCCACATTTAGACACATGGAAACTTTGCTGGCAGAAAATAGGATCATAAGATCTAAACATCAGTCTCCAACCAATGACAGTCCTCAACCTGGTGGCATTAATCAATACATGCATATGCATGCAACACCTCCATGCTGTGTACAGTCTAGCACACCAATGAATTTACCTACCACACATTCAGGTAATAGCTTCAGACCAGTATCTGTACCAGTAGTTGCTATTCAAACAAGTCGCCCTTGTCTTGAGCAAAATAATGTAGTAACCACTGGGTCTGATAACATAGATCTGCCGGTGATGTCTAAATGTACGAGTACCAGTACATATACCATGAAACCAAAACCAAGTAACATGAATATAGGTTTTACCAAACCAAATAACTATGATGGAAAGTCTAGTTGGACAGATTACAAAGTCCATTTCGAAACTGTTTCGAAATTAGATCAATGGACTGACGAAATAAAAGCCTTAAAATTAATTTCTTGCATGCAAGATTCAGCTTTATCCACTTTAGGGGAGATATATACCAATAACATCCCCCATTTTGAAGAACTTATAAATATCTTGACCAAGCGATTTGCACCAGAAAACCAGACAGAACTATACAGATATCAAATTGATGCTAGAATTAGAAAAAAAGGATGAGACCCTACCTGAACTAGCCCAAGATATTAAACGAGTTGTGAGGCTGGCATATCCAAATGCTCCAATAGAGGTAAGAGACAGCCTGGCATATAGGAGTTTTAGAGACGCCTTAAATGAACAAGACCTAGAATGGGCAATTTGACAGGGTAATCGAGATACCATTCATGAAGCTTTGCATCTTGGGTTGAAATATGAAGCTTTTCACAATAGCAGAAAGAAACCTTTTCTAAGATACCAAAAAGTGGATAATGACACAGAGACTACCAAATTACCAAAGGTACCACCCTCTAAAACTAATACCTGTTCATACTGTCATAAGAAGGGACATTTAATCCGAGATTGTTACAAAAGGAAAAGGGACCAAAGTAGCACCCTAGACCAAATAGGACATGGTGAAGAAACTAATGTCAGAAAGAGGCATAACTCTTCATACAACTCAAGACAGGGAAACTATTAGAAGCTGACAGTGCGGGTCAACTTTCAGCTGAGAATACAAATAAAATTAATAGACCCACATTATCTCAAATGAAAGGAAATAAAAATGATGGATTATTTGTAAATGCCAAAATTCTTAATACAGAGGTACATTGTTTAATAGATACAGGCTCTACCATGAGTGTTTTACATACCACTGTGTTTGACCAATTACCAGGTCGATTGAAAAACCAATTATTACCATACCATACTCATTTACGTATGGCGGATGGAAGTCCAGTTGTCCCTTTAGGCATATTTAAAGTACCTTTACAGAAAGATAACCAAATCGTTTACCAAGAAATGTTGGTTGCAGATGTTGAAATACCAGCTGTTTTAGGATATGATTTTATGACCAAGAATAAATGTGTAATAAACATACCGAATCATTCTGTATGTTTGAATGACCAAATGATTGGGTGTATCTTGGAAAGTCAAGTACCAAGTTTGTTCAGAATCTCCCTTAACCAAAAGGTGACCATACCTGCCTTGAGTGAGATGATCATAAAAGCAAACCCCATCAAAACATTACCAGTTGGAACCAATGTAGTTATTGATTCCACAGCGGAAGCCCTTCAAACCAAAGGCCTGCTAGTTGCAAAGACCTCGTGTGCTACCAATGCAGAAGGGTTACCATTGAGAATGATCAATATTACTGATCAACCTCAGACCATATATAAAAATACGTTTGCAGCAATGGCAGAAACCATTCCTGACCAAAATGTAATCAACAAATTTCCTTTGAGTACCCAGCATACTGAAATTTCAGTTTTCAATGAAACCATGGAAAGCTGTAAAGACAATTTAACACCTGACCAACACAAGCGTGTCCTTGATTTATTGATGCAGAACAAAGACGTCTTCTCCCAGTCTAAATATGACATTGGCCTTACCCATGTAATACAACATAAAATAAATACAGGGAATGCCGCAGCTATAAAGCAAGCACCCAGGAGAATACCATTAGCTCAAAGAAAAGAGGTAGAAGAGGAGATAGATAAAATGTTGGACAACAATGTTATAGTCACCAGTCAGTCTCCATGGGCAAGCCCAATAGTTGTCGTCAGAAAGAAAGACAACTCTATTCGTCTTTGCATCGATTATCGAAAGTTAAACCAAGTTACAGTGAAAGATTCATACCCTTTGCCTCGCATTGATGATTCCCTTGACGCCTTAAGAGGAAATTCTTGGTTCAGCACTTCAGATTTAGTCAGTGGTTATTACCAGTGTTCAGTCTACCCACAGGATGCCCCTAAAATTGCTTTTGTTACTTCAAGAGGTCTCTTTCAATTTAACAGGATGCCTTTTGGTTGATCATGTGCCGGTGCTATGTTTGAGCGCCTCATGGAGTATGTTCTTGCAGGTCTTCAGTGGGAGACATGCATAATCTACCTAGATGACATAATTGTGCTCTCTAGAACTTTTGAGGAGCATGTTACCAGGCTCCAAAGTGTATTTGGTCGGATGAGAGATGCGGGATTAAAAATAGCTCCCAAGAAATGTTTCTTGTTCCAGACCAAAGTAACCTTCTTGGGTCATGTTGTAACCAATGAAGGAATATTACCTGATCCATCAAAGCTTGATGCGATAGAAACCTGGCCCACTCCTACCAATGTTAAAGATGTGAGAAGTTGGTTAGGAACCTGCAGTTATTATAGAAGATTTACCAAAGACTTTTCTAAAATTGCTAGACCCTTTCACAGACTAACAGAGAAAAATGTCATTTTTAAATGGACACAGGAATGCGAAGATTCCTTTAATATATTAAAACATGCTTTGACCTCAATTCCAATTTTAATATACCCATGTCTAGAAAAAGAGTTTATTTTAGACACTGATGCCAGTGGTACAGGAACAGGAGCTGTTCTTTCCCAGATTGGTGATGATGGAAGGGAGCATGTAATTGCTTACTATAGCAAATCACTGTCTAAACAACAACGCCAGTATTGCGTAACCAGGCGTGAACTCTTAGCCATCGTCCAGGCAGTTAGACATTTTTACCACTATTTATATGGGGTACCCTTTCAAGTTAGAACTGACCATGGAGCCTTTACCTGGCTTCTAAACTTCAAAAACCCAGAGGGACAACTCGCACGGTGGTTAGAAGTGTTAGGAACATACAATTTCATCATAAAACATAGGGCAGGACTAAAACATGGCAATGCGGACGGTTTGTCCAGGAGACCATGTGTTGACTGTACTCATTGCGGTAAGAGAGACGAAAATGAGATACGCTTAATAGACTCCCCTGCAACCAGATATATTAGTAAAGCAGGAAATGATGGTACTGAAGACAGTGACCTATCAACCAATTGGGTTGAAAGTAAAACCACAAAAGAACTACAAGAAGACCAGTTAAATGACCCTGTTTTAAGGATAATACATGAATGGTTGCAATCAAAGCAGAAACCAGCATGGGCAGATATTTCTCACTTAAGTAAAGTGCATAAAACTTACTAGGGCCAGTGGGACAGACTTGTAGTTGTGGAAGGTGTACTTTATAGAAAATGAACCAATACCACCACCAATGAGGTCGCCATGCAGTATATTTTAACTAATTTGTATAGAAACCAAGTTTTAGAACTTTTGCATAATGACCAATTGGCAGGGCACCTAGGTTATAAGCGCACATTAACCAGAGTTAAACATAGATTTTATTGGGCGAGTTACACAATGTTTGTTGAAAGATGGTGTAAACGTTGCAAGGAATGTCAGATTAGGAATCAGCCAAGCCGTCGTACCAGGGATAAAATGAAAACCTACGTTGTGGGAGAACCACTAGAAAGAATATCTTTAGACATCTTGGGTCCAGTATCCCAAACCTATAAGGGAAACAAGTACATTCTTGTTGTGACTGACTATTTCACCAGGTTTGCTGAGGCGTACAGTCTACCTGATATTGAGGCTACTACTGTAGCAGATAAATTGTTGACAGAATTTATTTGTCGTTATGGTCTACCCCTCCAAATACACACTGACCAAGGAGCACAGTTTACATCAAACATATTTACTAAGATGTGTAAATGGTTACACATAAGTAAAACCAGGAACAGTCCATACCACCCCCAAAGTTCGGGTCTTGTTGAAAGACTTAACAGAACAATAGAAGATATGATTAGTAAATTTGTTTCTAAGAACCAAAAAGACTGGGATCTTTATTTACCCTATTTAATGATGGCGTATAGATCTTCTGTACATGATACCATGGGTGAAACACCATGTTTTATGATAATGGGTAGGGAAGTTACACTTCCTATTGATCTTGTTTTTGGCAAGCATACCGTCCAAGAACCAAAGTCATTAACAGACTATGTAGAAGATTTTATTAACCGTATGGACAAAGTCCATGAAGTTGTCAGGGATAGACTGATAAATTCAGCAGAACGTCAGAAAAGACGTTATGACATTTCATGTACATTTCCCAGTTTTAAAACTGGAGATGGAATTTTGCTACAAGATAACAGAACATTTAAGAGACGTTCTCCAAAATTTCAGATGAAATGGTGTGGACCATTTACTGTTACTGGTGTCTTGTCAAATGTCTTATATCAAATACAGGAAGGTCCGAGAAGTAAATCTAAAATCATCCATGTAAATAGACTAAAACCATACCATGGGAACATGAAAAGGTGATACCAACCCCATGGGGAACCTGCCCTCAATACCAGAGGCGCCCAGAATAAGAAATAATAGACATAATTGACATGAAAATAGGACAGACAAGACTATTATATTTAATTATAGAATGATATAATTTGATGTGGATTTAGATGTCTATCTTAATCCATCATATTTATTAATGTTATATTTATTGTGTTATATTTACTAAGAAAGTGTTGTGCATCAAAATATGATGTGTACTTTTGATACCAAACTACCAGAGATGCACGTACCTTGTTATGGTAGTGAAGGTTTATTTTATTTGGTTTATGAAGTTGAACCAGAACATCTATTTGTGGTCATGTTACCAGTGACATAATAGTATTATTTAGATGTACCTGTCAATACTAGGGAAAAAGCAAGAGGTTTTGATTTCCCCAATGGTAATTTTGGCTCATGACACATGTCTATGCAGTGCTGATTATGCATTATGTTTTATGATAATCAAATTATATGCAGCATATGGAAGTGGAATTGTATTCTATAAATGACCATGATTATTTAGATATAGGAACCATGAAAATATGAGCAGTTGTTTTCCAGATGGTATCTGATTTATATATTTTTTAATTTGTGTGTAACAAACAAGGAAACTAAATTTTCCTTTACCATTGGTATTTTTTCAGAAATGAACCGATATGTCTACCCGTACCAATGTGATGATTGTGGGAAGATGTTTCCAAGAAGAGATCAACTTGGGAGACACACCAGGAGGACACATCCAACTGAGAGGGTCCAATGTAGGTGGTGCCACTACATCCAGTTCCCAACATTGATGATAGCTGCAGACAGCTGATGCAGGAGTTAGATGCAAGTATGCCTGATTTTGCTGACCTGCTGGGGACTGAACCCTGTACACCATCACCGATGAGGAACCTGATAGGAACATCAGCTGTAGCTAGTCCTCCCCCTGAAGCAGTCGTCCCCTCGGACCAGTTGTTCTCAAGGTATTTATCTCCGGTAACACCAGTGACCAGTGCGGCGATGGCCACAGGAACCACAAGCCAGACCAATGACTGTGCACAATATCTTACTAGTAGTCAAGCTATAGCTAGTATACCAGTGTCCAGAGCGGAAATGACCAGTGGAACCCCCGGTCATACCAGTGTACCAGTCACCAGCAGTCCAATCAACGCATCAATGGACTTGACCAGAAAGGAACGTCTGTCAGAACCCAGTAAGTCCGTCAGTGAGACTGCATTCCAGGATGAACCCTTGGACTTATCCGTCAGGGGAAGACCCACTACCAGGGTCATCCCATCACAGTCATTCACCAATGTCATAGACTGTACCACTACCATATCCAGAGGATCATGGAATCCCATAAGCATAGAGGTTGATCCAAGAGATAAGAGTTACAACCACATGTGCCATGATCCGAGGTTGTTCTTTGCTGGAGCACCCTCCGCCTACATGGATCATCCTCTAGCCAGTACCCTTCAGGAGAAAGCCAACCTTTGCAAAAGGAACCAAAAATCTCAATACCAGAGGCACTTGACCCCTGTTGGTGTTAGAACCATCATCAAAGAGGAAAGATGTTACCTGCCGGACGGGACAATTTATGAACTGAGGGACATCTGGACTGCCAATTCAACCACCGAGGAGTATATCATTTTTTTTGTAAGGTAATATGTTAGGTAGGTTTGTTATAAATAGGTATCCTTTATTTTTAGTTCGAGAACGAACTCTTTTTCCCTGGATGAGGGGTGGTGTAACGAATAGGATGTAAGGCATAGGAGATAATATTGTTTGTATGTATGTATATATGACACTTTTATTTATTCTTGTTACTCTGGCATATTTTCACTTTGTTCTTGTTGTTGTTGATACCATGCCGTATTCCGGTGCCTTGAGTAACTGTCGCGACTGTGATATGATTGAATGAACAATATTCTTGTTTCAGGTATCGTGATCGCGAATATTTATTGTATGTAAATTGTTGTTATTTTATATGGGAAATATGTAGTTAAGACAGAGTTCGTTCTCATTGTTTGACCGAAAGGGGGGCCTACGACAACTTCCCAATGTTGTGTTCTCCTTATAAACTTTGTGTCACATTCTCTTACCTATTTCATTCATTCATGTTAGGTTTATATATTGTACTTGTACTTGGTTTCTATAAGAGTAAGCTTTATTAAGCCCGTTTTCCCCTTTCATCTTGACATGACAAACTATGTTTATACTTTCCGCCATGTATCCTTGTGTGTAATTCATAGTGCGCATGTGTATCACCTCACACTTTGTGTGGCCCGGTTTGCGGCCCTGTTGACGGTTATAATTATCGTGGGAACTTCCGTAAGAACGGACCAATCAACGACGACGATTCACGCCACAACCGAAAGTGTGGAGTCTGCGTATAGGGCGTCGTCTGCACACCACAGGAGCGAACATACCATAGACGGGGAAGAACCTATCAGACAGAAGCGAACGTATCCCACAGAAAACTACCATTTTATACCAAAAGAAACGTTAAATCCGGTAACCAGGATATCTGTACATTACCAGTACGTTTTCATTTTATTTACACATACTTGACCTAGATGTTTTACTACGTTTTACTATGACTTTACGACGACCGACAATTCCACAGGGGGGACCTCATATTTATTATTATCGCTCAAGGGAAAGTTATTTTTTGTTGTACTTGAATATTTTATAATTTACACTTGAACATAATAAATTGCTTTGATTAAGAACCTATATAATTTTTGTTATAATAAACTTTTATCCTTTGGATAAAACCAGTGCCTTTAGACCAGCCATGCTACCAATGGTGTAAAACTGCTACCAAGTTATATAGATTGAGTTTGTTAACCAAAACTCACACACCGTACACAGAGCCCCCTAGGTTCAACAATATGACTTACCAGAATTCGAGATATCAGGGTTACGTTCTATATATACAATAAAATATATATGGATATGGATTAAAATGAAAATGAACATGAGAGAATATACAACGTTACACTTAGACACACATTAGAGTAAAGGAACTGCACTTTCCATATTGTAGTAATACTAGCTACT
This sequence comes from Gigantidas platifrons, assembly GCA_002080005.1. NCBI lineage: Eukaryota > Metazoa > Mollusca > Bivalvia > Mytilida > Modiolidae > Gigantidas > Gigantidas platifrons. The sequence continues at coordinate 521,567 of MJUT01055331.1, forward strand.
CTAGGGGTGGAGAGATTCAGTTGTGGAATCTGAACAGATCTTTATGAGCATATAGAATAAAGTTCGCTCTACTCACGCAATAACATCTACACAACGATTACCCCGCTAAAACTAAAAAAACAAAAACAAAAACAAAAAACAAAAAAAAACAAAACCCCCCCCCCCAAAAACCAGATTTAAAGAATTAGCTCAACTGCGTTTGATGACAAATAATGGTTAACATATATACAAATACCTTGTTGTCGGAAGGAACAAACCTTATTTTATGAAAAAAATAATGTTTTCCTGCCACTATCACAGTCACGACTGTTATCGGACTTGTCTATATATGTGGGTAACAGGGCGGGTGTCTTATAAGAAGCAGGAACTTGCTTATCCCCCGATGTTTGGTGTCGCTCATCTCTTCTGATTGATATGTTATGTTGTGTATGTTATTTATTAATCTATGTTTTGTTTTGTTTTTTGTTTGACTTCGTTCTGTGCCATGCGTGCGTGCTCCATGTTATCTGAGTCTCTATATTGTACATTCATGATTACTCGGTTTTCTATTCTGATTACCCCTTTCAGTGTATCTTCAAACGTTTCCTATATGCTAAGCTCCAATCCTGTAAATACAAACTCACAAATGGACCACCATTGGTATTAAAACTGTCAAGTAAAAGAGAAACAGATGTGTAATCTGTATTGCGTAATGGTGTTAGAAGTTGGGGTTATGGTGTTTAACGCCACTTATAATATTATAGTTATATCGTGTCTGTGCGCATGATATGAATACCACGACACACACACATATGATGAAATAAGCATGTAGTTCCTTCTGTGCACTAGATCTAAACTGATTAGCCGTATCGGTGGTGTAATGCCTAGTGCGCTCGCTTCGAGTGCTGATCTAGAACAAAGCGGACCTCATCATGACCTCATTAGCAATTAACTTGTTCTCGCCACGATATAGCTGAAACAGTTCTGAATCCGCGTTAAACAACAATCACCCAATCAGTCTAAAGTATTGATGCACGTCATGTCTATTTAAACAACAATCACCCAATCAGTCTAAAGTATTGATGCACGTCATGTCTATTTAAACAACAATCACCCAAT
>MJUT01055331.1:557382-581734 GCA_002080005.1 Gigantidas platifrons
TTGTTATGTTGATATTGGTGGAATTGTTGACCATCTCTGTTTAACTTTCTTAAGGTGAGAGGTAATTGTTATGTTGATATTGGTGGAATTGTTGACCATCGCTGTTTATCTTTCTTTAGGTGAGAGGTAATTGTTCGTTATGTTGATATTGCTGGAATTGTTGACCCTCACTGTTAACTTTCTTTAGGTGAGAGATAATTGTTCGCTATGTTGATATTGGTGGAATTGTTGACCATCAGTGTTTAACTTTCTTAAGGGGTGAGAGGTAATTGTTGGTTATGTTGATATTGGTGGAACTGTTGACCATCGCTGTTTAACTTTCTTTAGGTGAGAGGTAATTGTTCGCTATGTTGATATTGGTGGAATTGTTGACCCTCACTGTTTAGCTTTCTTTAGGTGAGAGGTAATTGTTCGCTATGTTGATATTGGTGGAATTGTTGACCATCCCTGTTTAACTTTCTTTTCATATTTAGACTGTTTAGCTTTCTTTATGTGAGAGGTAATTGTTTGTTAGGTTGATATTGGTGGAATTGTTGACCATCACTGTTTAACTTTCTTTAGGTGAGAAGTAATTGTTCGTTATGTTGATATTGGTGGAATTGTTGACCATCAGTGTTTAACTTTCTTTAGGTGAGAGGTAATTGTTGGTTATGTTGATATTGGTGGAACTGTTGACCATCGCTGTTTAACTTTCTTTAGGTGAGAGGTAATTGTTATGTTGATATTGGTGGAATTGTTGACCATCTCTGTTTAACTTTCTTAAGGTGAGAGGTAATTGTTCGTTATGTTGATATTGCTGGAATTGTTGACCCTCACTGTTTAACTTTCTTTAGGTGAGAGATAATTGTTCGCTATGTTGATATTGGTGGAATTGTTGACCATCACTGTTTAACTTTCTTTAGGTGAGAAGTAATTGTTCGTTATGTTGATATTGGTGGAATTGTTGACCATCACTGTTTAACTTTCTTTAGGTGAGAGGTAATTGTTGGTTATGTTGATATTGGTGGAACTGTTCACCATCGCTGTTTAACTTTCTTTAGGTGAGAGGTAATTGTTATGTTGATATTGGTGGAATTGTTGACCATCTCTGTTTAACTTTCTTAAGGTGAGAGGTAATTGTTATGTTGATATTGGTGGAATTGTTGACCATCGCTGTTTATCTTTCTTTAGGTGAGAGGTAATTGTTCGCTATGTTGATATTGCTGGAATTGTTGACCCTCACTGTTTAACTTTCTTTAGGTGAGAGATAATTGTTCGCTATGTTGATATTGGTGGAATTGTTGACCATCACCGTTTAACTTTCTTTAGGTGAGAAGTAATTGTTCGTTATGTTGATATTGGTGGAATTGTTGACCATCAGTGTTTAACTTTCTTAAGGGGTGAGAGGTAATTGTTGGCTATGTTGATATTGGTGGAACTGTTGACCATCGCTGTTTAACTTTCTTTAGGTGAGAGGTAATTGTTATGTTGATATTGGTGGAATTGTTGACCATCTCTGTTTAACTTTCTTAAGGTGAGAGGTAATTGTTTGTTATGTTGATATTGGTGGAATTGTTGACCATCACTGTTTAATTTTTTTAGGCGAGAGGTTTTGTTCGCTATGTTGATATTGGTGGAATTGTTGACCATTCCTGTTTAACTTTCTTTTTATATTTAGACAGTTTATGGTTGTTTATAATCATTTCAGTAATTTTTCAGCAATATAGGGATTACCAATTAATGGGGGAAGGAAAGCTTTAACAGATATAAGGAATTATTAGACGAGACCACAGGTCTTGTGTATGTGTTTAGAAACCTCAACACTTCCGGTGGGTACCTGGGTATAAATCTACGTCAGTGGTGTTAAGTCTTGTAGTTAGAATTCACCGATCTTAACCATATGGCCAACCCTTAATGAAAATAATGTATAAATAATGATGGTAAACAATTCCACCAATATCAACAAAATGAACAATACCCTCTCACCTTAACTCCTTCCATTAACACAAAAAAAGATCATGACATATGACAGGTGCAGGTCCTGGCTTGGGACAGGCAAATAAATGTGCCTGGGTTAAACCATGTATGGTTATTAAGTCTGTGTATGTAAAGATATACCCATATAAACTAACCTGATGATGTAGCATATATAGCAAGAAAATCTGCTTCATTTGGAATACGTATCGTCTCTCCATCAATTTGATCATATTCCGTATATTCTCCATCCGCATCAGCCTGATGTGTATCTCTTACAACTCTAACATTAACACCTCCACCCAATTCACCTCCTCTACATGCCTGAAATGAAAAATATAAAAGGGTGAGAATGCCAACAACGGTCAAGTATCAAATGCCCTTTTTGAGCTACTGAAATCAAATTGAATCAGTTCCATTACCATAATCAAAAGTAAAAATTGTTTTACATGATACCCCATTCCCATCCTCATATAAGATAGAATTGGCTGTTACTTTAGTAACATACTACTGACCACACCAATAACAGTCAATCTTTCTCTATCATAAAAGAGAACAACCCTAGAATCAACCATGGGATATCGACGATCACTTTTTGATCAACACAGGGGTGCAACGATACCCATTCCTCACGATACGATCCATATCATGATCAAACAGGTTTGGTTTATGGTGTTTAACACCACTTTCAAAAATATTTCAGTTATATCATGGCGGTCAGTTTTATTGGTGGAGGAAACCGGTGTACCCTCAGAAAACCACCAACCTGTCGAAAGTCACTGACAAATTTTATCACATAATGTTGTATCGAGTTCATCTCGTCCTGAACGGGGTTCGAACTCACTACTTTAGTGGTGATAGGCACTGATTCCACAGGTAGTTGTAAATCCAACTACCATACGATCACGCCGGTCCCTATTGATTATCAAGATACTTAAATAATGAAAATGCGTTTATTATTAATAAAGAAGTGCACACTGTTATTCATTAGTTCAGTTGCTGTAGGATAATTTCATTTAATGTAGGTTATTTGTAATATCAGTGTTTGTGATCACATGCCACATTTACCTCTACTGTGGCTGTCTATAATTTATTCCCCTTTATCAGACATTCTTACATCTGGAGCACAATTATACTAGAAAATGACTACAGACATCTGAAATGGGAACGGGCTTCTACATTTATTAGTGGAAACACAATTACAAATTTAAATATGTTCAAAATACATGTATATGTTTGTTTGATGGTGTTTAATATCACTTTCAATATTTCAGTTATATCGTGGCAGTCGGTTTTATTGGTGGAGGAAACTGGAGGACCCGGAGAAAGAAACATGATATATGACATGTCCTATTATTTTATTAAATCATACAAAAAAAATGTATTCATTTCTTCAACTGATTCTTAAAATATTTTACCTGGAAAATAAATACTTTAGGTTTGAGGATAAGTTCAGGACAATTCTCTGCACTGAAATGATCCATCAGTGTCGTTATCTTTATTGATCTGTCAGTGGCAAATACACGATCTTCATTACCATGTGTTAAGAGGACAACAACAAGACAGCCTGTGTCCTCTAGAGCCTTCTTATCTTCTTTTACTGTAAACAACAATAACAATAGCAAAATATCAACTTTATGAACCTCTATTTCTCCACAGGAAATAAAGGATTATAAGTTTATTCGTTTGTTTGTTTGATGGTGTTTAATGCCACTTTCAACAATATTTCAGTTATATCATGGCGGTCAGTTTTATTGGTGGAGGAAACCGGAGGACCCGCAGAAAACCACAGACCTGTCGCAAGTCACTGACAAACTTTATCACATAATGTTGTACACCTCGCCCTGATCAAGATTCGAACTCACAACAACAATGGCGATATGCACTGATTGCATAGGTAGTTGTAAATCTAACTACCATTAGATCACAACCTATATTCAAATATAAATTTGATTGTTGAATAATTATCGAAAAAGACTTTTCTATAATTGAATTATAAACTCATAAAGAAGCCAATGCATTTCATAGAAACTCCATATAGTTTTTTTTTTACTTCATGAAATTTCTCACTTTCATTAAATTTCTCTGTTATGTCCTCGTCTGATGCATTATTCAACAGATCACTGTCAAAACCAAGTTCTTGAAATCTTTGGAACAAAGAAGAGGCATCAACATCACTTCCTTTACGATCTGGTAAATCCAGACTGGTTTCAAATTCTATGTTGTTAATGATGACAGCTATCCCTGAATTAACTGTGTATTGGTCCTGGTCAACATGGCTTTTTGATATATTTTTTATCCATCCTCCACTGTAGTTTGAGCTACAAAATAATTTAATATTTAATATCACCTTCAATTCAATAATATGAAATATCACAGACAGATGGACAGAGTGATTAACATAGGTTACATGCCAATGGTTAGTAGGGCCCTAATAATGTAGCATTTATAAACAAGGGAGGTAATCTATTTTATGTCTTATATTATACATGTAAGTGTCTGATATTTCTAAGGACAGCTGTTCAAGAAGTTATTACACATTATTATACAATGTAGAACAACACATCAAATTTTAACCTATTCATGTATGACAGTTCAGTCATTTTAAATTATGGAACTATAGCTCTTAATGGTATTTTTTTCCAATACCTACTAATAGTTAGATATGAGTGAACAGTTGCATATACATCTAACCGTAATTGTGTGAATATAATAGGAAAACAAATAATTAAATTAAAAAAAATTTAAAAATCAAACATACAGATATTATATTTTATGAGGCAGTTTATGATCTCTTTTTATTTATATACAAAAATTTATATTTTTCTCTTTAAACTGTCGAAACATTTGTCAAGATTCTATATTTATAAACTATTGTCCAAGATAAAAATAGACTACACATGCTACTCACAGTGACCCGTGACCCAGATTACGTGACGGGTTAAACTGTCGAAACATAACATTTATTTAACTGTAAAATTCACCCCCTTTTTTCCCGTTTAAATCAATTATCAACAATATTCCAGAATCAAACAAATGAATAAATATAACATAGCATCTTCCCTTTACATTGTCAAGATTCTATATTTATAAACTATTGTCCAAGATAAAACAACAATCATCTGCATCAATTTTCCCCGCGAAAAATGGATTAGTCTATTTAAAGTAGGGTTTTAGCCCTCTAATAAAAATAGTGTTCTATATTCGGTATAGCTTATTAGGATTAAACCATGCATAGGTTATAACATAACATGTTCAAAATATGTGCAAGAAGTGAAAAAAGTGTGTATTTTACATTAATCGATGGATTTCAGCAACTTATAACATCCTTTTTCACCCCACTGAAACACATATGGGAAATTCCGAAATTCCAGCGTTTGAGGTGCCCAAAGGTTAAATTCTTGTAAACACCGGCCTCTTTCAATTAAATTTGAAAGATTTTTTGTCATTGCAACCACGTTCACAGTTGCCCAACAGGAGTCCACAGGTCGTCCACGTGTCACAGTTTAGAATAATCCTTCAGGTAATCCTTCAGGACCTTACAGTACCTATTTTTGTTTAAAGTCCGGTCCTGTGTTTTTATTTCAAACTCCTCTCATTTACAAAACCACTGATATTTGTTCAATTTTTAACGCTGATTTAAGCTTTAGTCGCAACAAATTGATATTTTTCTCTTTAAACTGTCGAAACATAACATTTATTTAACTGTAAAATTCCCCTCCCCCCCTTTTTTCCCTTTTTTTCTTGTTTAAATCAATGATCAACAATATTCCAGAATCAAACAAATGAATAAATATAACATAGCATCTTTCCTTTACATTGTCAAGATTCTATATTTTATAAACTATTGTCCAAGATAAAAATAGACTACACATGCTACTCACAGTGACCCGTGACCCAGATTACGTGACGGGTTAAACTGTCGAAACATAACATTTATTTAACTGTAAAATTCACCCCCTTTTTTCCCGTTTAAATCAATTATCAACAATATTCCAGAATCAAACAAATGAATAAATATAACATAGCATCTTCCCTTTACATTGTCAAGATTCTATATTTATAAACTATTGTCCAAGATAAAACAACAATCATCTGCATCAATTTTCCCCGCGAAAAATGGATTAGTCTATTTAAAGTAGGGTTTTAGCCCTCTAATAAAAATAGTGTTCTATATTCGGTATAGCTTATTAGGATTAAACCATGCATAGGTTATAACATAACATGTTCAAAATATGTGCAAGAAGTGAAAAAAGTGTGTATTTTACATTAATCGATGGATTTCAGCAACTTATAACATCCTTTTTCACCCCACTGAAACACATATGGGAAATTCCGAAATTCCAGCGTTTGAGGTGCCCAAAGGGTAAATTCTTGTAAACACCGGCCTCTTTCAATTAAATTTGAAAGATTTTTTGTCATTGCAACCCCGTTCACAGTTGCCCAACAGGAGTCCACAGGTCGTCCACGTGTCACAGTTTAGAATAATCCTTCAGGTAATCATTCAGGACCTTACAGTACCCCGTGACCCAAATTAGCACGGTTCACCAATATTTTCTTAATAATGTTGTTTAAATAGGCTATGGTTACCAAATCTGGCTACCATTGACATTTAAACTGAACAGACACTGACAAACTTTATCACATAATGTTGTATCATTTCATTTCAAATATTTTATTGATAAATCAATAGGATTGGACAACAGACTATGCCTATACAAATCCACTCCAACAACAAGATGGAACAATTAGAAAACAATCTACATAAGCAATCTACCCATCATGTATACATGCAATTCATCTTAATTACCAAGCATAAACTATAGTAATGGCAGAATCATACCCCAAAACAAAACAAAAAACCAAAAAAATATGTTTTTCTTTTTTTTTCTTCTCTTCTTCCTTTTTACCTTGTTAATAGGTATGATATATTTTGGAATAGCAAAATGGCTTTATATTTAAGCTGTTATCATTTATAACATTAATAATGATGAATTGGTATAGTATGATGGATAGACTGAACTTACATTTAATACACAATATATACAACATGCAAACTGAAATTATGAAATAAAAAACACTAATTAAGTGAGGTCCACCATATCAATATGAATTAACTCTTTTTCAGTATATATATTTATAATTGAATAAAGGGAATTTGGGAGAAATATAGAAAGAAGGGACAAATAAGTAAATAAGGGGGGAATATAATAATGTTGTATCGAGTACACCTCTCCATGAGTGGGATTAAAACTCACAACTGTAGTTGCGATAGGCACTGATTACACAGGTAATTTTTAATCCAACTACTACAAAATGTATAATATGATCACGACCATGACTGCCCCTTGTTCCATGCTTAAGTTTTAAGTTTACTCGGATACATTTGAATAAAACATTTTCATGATTTACATAATAGTTCTAAAATCCATTAAATATATACTAGTAAATAATCCTTTCACTAGTGTAAAACCATGTTTAGTTTACTCAGTGAATGTAACTATTACATGACTAGAAATATGTTCTCATGGGGTTTGTGTTGCTCAATATTTAGTTTTATTGTAGTGTTTTTTCAAGCATTATTTCCTTTTCACCATTTTTCTTTTGTTCTTAATTGTTGGTTCTTCTTTGATTACAGCTTCTGACCCTTTTGGTATCTTCAAACTTTTCTCAAATGTGTTTTCTATCACATGTGGCACCTGTTGTGCTAACATTGTCACAAACGCGCTGACAAATTATGAATGTGGAAAGGGTGGGATTGTGATTACGACAAGCGGAACAAAGCCGTGGCAATTTGTGACACAGAAACTCAGCTATGGTTAACCAAGGGTGGCAAACATAAAACCTCTGAGGAGATGACTTCAACTTAACCACTAGGAACCCTTGGTTCGGTAGCTTCCTTGCTAGCTTGTAGCAGTCTATCATGAAAACCATGATGGAAACCACAAGCTCTCAACTATCAGATCAACTGAGATATATATACTCCATATGCCGGTGCAGCTGGAATGTGGTTCAGTTTTAGGCGATGGGCATATCAGAACTGCAGATGTTCTGAAATATCTGTTATTTACATATCAAAAAGAATACCATCTGAGGAAAATTCTCCGCAACCAAATGTGAAATCTCTTTGAGCTTTCATCTATCATTAGCACTAAATGATCACTTAGTTATCAAATATGGCCACCATTGTCGTTGAAACAGAACTGATAATTTTCAAGTGTGCTTTTTTTTAAATTGAAATCTATTACAGAAATTTAGAAGCTTTGTTGAAATTTCGCTTTATATATATGTACATGTATAAGTAGGGGCTAGCATGATCTTCAATATATAGTAACTGGATTACTATCTACCTATGCAATCAATGACTATCTCCCCTAAAATTGTGAGTTTAATCCCAACCCATGGCAAGGTGTATTCCATACATATATGTGATAAAGATTATAAGTAAGGTGTAAAAGGCTTTGTTTAGTTTCTTCCATAAATAAAACTGACAGCCATGAGTTAATTGAAATATTCATGAATGTCAGGTGTTATATGCTATATATATGTTATATACACCAAAAACCACAGAAATATCAAACTATATATGGATGCATATTCAATGGGAAATTGGTAATTACTAATAAAATTATCCATAATAAAACACACAAACAACAAACAAAATGTAAAAATGCCCCCAAATTTAGTTTAATTATTGAGTTTCTTACATGTCGGATCTAGGACAAAAGCCCCTGGACAAAATCCCTCCCACCCCGACCAAAAGCCCCCCAATAATGAAAAGTTTAAGTTAATGGTTTTTTTGGGGTCATACACATGTGTGTATTTTTTTATTTCTGTTTCTTTGTTTAACTGTTCCACTGTGTATCATCTGTACACGGGAAATAGCTACCACTGAAGCGTAACACACCAATTTACAAGTGGTCAAGGTAAGTAAGAAGTCATTTTACTGCGAAAGCACAAAGTTTTCATTAAAACTGTTAATATGGAAGATTCCAGATAAATTATGCTGATACTTTTTGGGCTCATAAAATAAAGGAACTTCGCTAAAATTGTTTGATGCGTGATAATGCTCAGCTAGTACTTCAGAAAACAACTTTTCCTCACAAAATTTTACGAAATAAAATGACGTAGACGCTTTCCATGAATAAAACGTAACCAGAAAAGTAAAATTTAGTGACGAAACATCTGAAATTATATCCCCTTTAATACAATGGTAATTGGTTGATTTGATTTGATTTTTGGTGTTTAACGCCACTTTCAACAATATTTCAGATATATCATGGCGACCAGTTTTAGTGGTGGAGGAAGCCGGAGTACCCGGAGAGAACCACCGACCATGGGTAAGCAACTGGTAAACTTTATCACTTGCGGTTGCGAGTCGACTGCACCCTTTTTTGTAATTTACAAAGCCGGGCGCGAGCCCACGCCGTATTGGTGATAGGCTTGTATGAGTTGTTAGATCCAGCGACCTAACTCATTGAGCCACCCGGGCCCCCACTGGTAATTGGATTTGGAAATATAACAGCATTAATATCCATCAGAAAGTGTACGGGTTTAGCCAAAACACGTAAACTTTCTGATAGTGTACGTAGCCAAAATTCATAGACTTTCTGATCGTAAAAGTATCCGATTTCTCTTTAATGATGCAGAAATGAAATAAATTTTCGGTCACACTTAGTTGTTTATGTTGATTGAACCATATATCCGTAGTTTATGATTGACAAATGTATTAGCTACTCTTAGTATCATCTTTAAATGCCAGGAATGAGCAAGTTTCGTAAGTACTAATAACACACATGTTTCGATTTTTAATAAATTACAAGACTGATCTTGTAAAGTGTTCGTTAAATGTCACGAAATACTATTCCCGGACCTATAAATAAACGCCATGTTATTAAAATATACAGCTTTAATCCTTAAAATTCTATTATTTCTTACCTGTTGTGAATGTAAAATATTATCCTATGCTTCAGTGGTAGTTATTTCCCATGTACAGATGATACACAGTGTTTTAATAACTTCAAAGGTTAAAAAGGTAATTGTCAATTCTTTGTCAATAAAAACAATTACATGATTAATTTCAATTTAAACATTTAAGCAGTGTTTTTTTAATTTACACTTTATAAATGAACAAAACAATGAACAATATGTAGGAAAAAATGTTTTTAAAGCATTTAATTTTTATAGCCCTGCTCCCCGGAGGGGAAGGGGGTATACTGTTTCACCTCTGTCCGTCTGTCCACCCGTCCCAAGATATTTTTCGTCGCATTTTTCTCAGCAACTATTGATGGCAGAAATCTGATACTTGATAACAAGCTTCATATAGGTATGCCATAATGTGGGAAGCGTTTTTGAACCCATCAGATTCCTACTTCCTGTTTGCTGATGTAGTTGGTTTTTATTCACATTGAACATATATGTACATTTTTCGTCACATTTTTCTCAGCAACTATTGATGGCAGAAATCTGATATTTCGTCACAAGCTTCATATAGGTACCCCATATCATGGGAAGCGTTTTTTGACACGTCAGATTCCTACTTCCTGTTTGCCAAAGAGCGGGGGTATCATAAGTGAGCAGTTCATCTTGTTTGTATTAATTCTTTAAGATATCTTTTATTATCACCATCAATATAAAACAAATGTAATAAGATTGTATGATTATTTCATTATTGGGGGGCTTATTGTCAGGGGGGCTTTTGTCCGAGGACTTATGTCCGGGAGGGCTTTTGTTCTGTTCCCGGTCATCCTTTAAAAAAATGTTGTTTTGTTGTAGCGATATTGAAACAGCAAATCAGCAGATTTTTATAGCTGGTCTAAAATGCTGAAATTTAAAACCCACATTACACTTTTATATTACTATGGTTACAATACACATATAAATGCATAAGAATATTTTTACCTTCCATTAACTACATTTTCAATTATTGCCTTTTGTTTCAATTCGGTTTCTTCAATTTCCGTTACGGGTGTAGCATCTAGGTTGTCAGCTGACATGTCTGCAAAATGCAAGAATACATTTAACTGTCATACATTACTGATTTAAAATTTAATAATTTAATTTGATTTGAATAGTGCAATCTGATTGGCTGATCCGCTTGGAGAAAATGTTGGTTATACTTGATAACCTGGATTGGTATTGTGACGTCACTAACATATTCATTCGCCAACGATAACTCAAATAGTCACATGAAATAATCGTAATTAAAATCGAGGAATCATTAAATTTTGTTGTAAAAATTAAATTATAAGGAATATTTGAAATTTTTTAACAGGTTATACATGCTTTACGATTTATTAAGCATAAACTGCCCCAAACCAGGTTATATCGTATAACCTGTTCAAAACTTTCAAATATTCCTTAATTAGGCCCAAAACAAATATGTATGTTTTTTAAACTATCGGCAAAACCGGAAATAGTCGTTCCCGGTTAAGGAATCCAATATTTCATTTTCCAAATTTCCGGTAAGCCGTCATTTGTTGAAGCTGTTTTATGATGAGTTACACAGTTTTTCTACCTTCTTTGCTCTCAATTTCGACAAAAAGCTAGCGGCTAAATAAATAAAACATTGCTGCTGATTAAACAACAAAAATGGTTATCCGAATTCTGTGTAAAAATTGATAGGGTCGCTAGCAAAATTTAAGGTCGAATAATTGCCGATAAAAACAGGTTAGGGTCGTCGGCTGAAAAATAGGGTCGGTCGGGTGACTGTAAACACACATATTTTTTTTTGGCCTTAGTATCATAAACTTGTTATGAAAATGTGTGTTGGAGAAAATTAAATCAGAAGGAATGTTCAATGGTTTAAGGCGAGAGGTATTTGTTCGTTTTATTGATATTGGTGGAATTATTAATCATCACTGTTTTAATTTTCTTTTCATAATTGTAAACTGGAATCAAACTTGTGACATGATGTCTTTATTTTGATTCGTTTTATGGTATTTAATGCCACTCTCAGCAATATTTCTGTTATATTGTGGCAGTCCGTTTTATTTGTGGAGGAAACCGGAGTACCCAGAGAAAACTACTGTCGTAAGTCACCCGACAAACTTTATCACATAATGTTGTATCAAGTACACCTTGCTACATATGTATGAATGGGGTTCGAACTGACAACTTTAGTGGTGATAGGCACTGATTGCACAGGTACATGTAGTTGTAAATCCAACTACCATACGATTACGACCACGAATCATCATCATTGTTCAGTAAGGTTTCACTTTGAAAATGTCTATTTTTTATTTTTAGATTTTATGTCCACGCGAAACCTGTGGTTAATATATATTTATGGGTTCTAATCGGATTTTATTTGATTTCTTTGGAATATGCAAAGAAACATACATATAATTTTTTTTCTAGCTCTAAACTTGTCACAATTGTCTTCTTCAAAAATTGTTTAAATACATATCTACACGTAGGCATTCGCACGTGACATGCAATTCGGCGACAAAATGTGAAAGCAGAAGTCTTGCAAAGTCTTATTACACAACAATGTGATTTTTTCAACACAATTATTACAGAAATTGGGGGAAATAGCCACATGTTCCCTCAGTGTCCATGTAACTGCATCAAATAAAAGAATAGTACATTTGTATTACCAAATTAATGGGTACAGGAGCATGAACTGATGAAGGGCAAATAATCAAATCAAATCAAATCAAAGAAGTTTTATTTAAAGTCGGCAAGTTAAATAACAATATAACATAAGCTCTTAATGAGCTTTTGAACCGACATACATATACAAGTACAAGTGCAGATTATATACAGTGCATGCAGATACAGCAATGACAATAAAAACACACAAAGCATGGACAGTCACAGATATCACACAATAGTTACGATTATTAATCATGTTACATGTATTCAGGGCTCCAAGTTCAGTCCAAGTTAAGATATTTTAAAACTTATGTCAACCCTTCTCACATACACTTAAGGGAACGACCATTTAACTTGAAAGGGGGGGGGGAGGGGTTGCTGAAAATAATATTCTGATTGAGGTGAAGGAAAAAATAATAATCTGATTCAGAGTTTTTGTCATATAACCTAATGTTGAATTCTGGAAAAAATTTCGCGCTCTGCGCGACAAAGAAAATAAATATTCTAACTCTCATGTTGTCCGAAAAAAAAATTCTGAACGAAGCAAAAAACCAATTTAAATTAATTATGATCTAGCTTTCGATAACCCGTTAATATCAGTAACATATAAAATAATATGTCTCTGGTCATATATTGTACTGATATAACATGTAAAATGCATTTTTTAGGTAAGCATTGAATTCATTAGTTTATCTGAAAACAAATATTCAGATGAATTATTTAAAGTAACTTTTACATTAAAATGTGAAATTTACTATTAAAATTATTCCATTAAAAAAAATCGGTTCAAAACATTAAGCATGCGTGCAGCGAAAAGTGAAGATTTAGAAAATTAAATTCCTATGCTCGAGGCTACAAAAGATTTTGGAACACGCAATAATCGTTTAGGAGTTGAAAAGGATAGCCGAAAGCGGGATGCATAATAATTTTTTTTTTTTTTTTTAATTGTTAATAAAGGTTTTGTTCCTGTGAAAAAAAAATGTTTTTGTTTGACGGGATAGCCAAAATCGTATAATGCTACATTTTTGTTGTCATTTTTACTGGTCGAATAAGGGTCCGTAGAAATACCGCAAAGGACCTCCTTAGTGCACTAAGAACAATAAAAGTGCACTAAGGACATAATAGAGCCGTCCTATGTACACAAAGAAGGTTGCAAATGAATTGTCAGTTTAAAAAAATCTTATATGGTCAATTTTTATAATAAAAAGTTTAAAATTAACGACGACGATATTTGCATTTTTGTCGGCACGCGCCTACTACAAAGATAATCACGTGGTGATTAATACATGTTGATTGTCAATCAACGTCGAACAGGTAAACAATGACAATTAGATGTGAGCTAATTATATATGATAAACAATTGTGCATGAGCTTGGACACATGGTTTTTGATATTGATCTTTAAAAGATTGTTTTTTACGACGAATTATAATAAAAACAAATGTGAAAAAAAAATATTTCGCCGGTAAAGTTAAAAAGATCGTGTGTTTTTGCCACAGGTGCTTGTGGACAGGTCACAGCACCACCACCCCCCCCCTTTTTTCATGTTTTTTTTTTTTTCAATTCCATGGCTCAGAAATATGTAAAACAGCAATAATATGTCGTTTTCTGATTGTATAAGTCGACTGATATGTATATGGAGATGCCGTTTTCTGATTGCATCAGTCGACTGACTGATATGTATATATAGAGAAGGTATCTCACTTCCACATAATTTTCACGAAAACTACTCTACCTGCTCGGGGAATGCCATGTCTAAATCAATAAAAATGCATCTACCTTAGAGTTGGTGAGCACGCTTCGTCTCCGCTAATATTCCTTTTTTTAATCGGTCGGCATTTTTCACGAAAATGTTCTTCTGAAACACGAAATCGGACGAACTTTACATCGTATCTACAGTTTTGGATTTTTAATCAACGAAGTCTACTATGGACGATAACTCTAATATGGCGCCAAATCCGGTTCCCTGAAACAAAAGTTTTGAATGTTACTGCAGTCACGATAAGGTAAGAGAATATCTTTTATCAGTCGAATAAAGTTAGCGCGGTTTTATACAAACTGAAAAAACCCACCGAAAGTGTAAAATTGCTAGCAATTATTGGAAATGGCTTCAAGTCGAAGTGACCAATTCCCACTGACATCATATTTAATACAACATGTGGAAAAGTCGAGTGAAACAAATTTTATAGATTTGACAGAAATTAAGAGCAAATTTCAGTCTGATGTCTTGGTTGAAGTTCCAAGTTCTAGAACAATTGGAATTTTAATTACAAAATTATTCCATGGTGTGAAAATAAAACCTGGTCGTTGCAAGGATAACTGGGCTAAATCTACCCAGAGATATTATGGTCTTTCTTGGTGCAAAGGACCCTGTGACAATGCAGTTATTAATTTTAACAATATGGCCTCATTTTTACCACCTGATTTTTTTGTTATTTCAAATACCCCAAACACTATTATTGTGGGATATTTCACTGGTTATCTTGTAAATGGTAACAGGGCTATGATTGAAATAAATATTTTCAGTGAAGGAATATGGACATTGAATTTCATGGGTAAAAAAATTGACTTAAAAAAATTTGGTATTAGCACAAGCTTTGACTTTCAAAGAAAAACTCTTGATTTAATAGTAGATACTGTGAAAAGGCTTAGATACTGTGATGGTGTTACTGATGGAGATTACAAAACTACTTTGAAATATTTTAGAGAGCATGTTACAAAGGTTGGTGAATATACTAATAGAATGAGATGTAGGGCCAAAAATTGTCCTACAATTTTATCTTTCACAGCAATCAATTTAACCTGTTATAACTGCAATATGATTTGTAAACCGTCACAGAGTTTGTTGGAATCAGAGTCAAATGATGAAAATGAAAATGTCACTTTGAGTGAAAATGACCATACTGATTTATCAGACATTTTAAAAACAGTTTTCCCAGAATGTAACCTCAAAATATCTACCTTTTTGTGTTCACAAAAAATGGCTTTGGAAAAAAACCCACATGGAAGGCGATGGAGCAAAGATATTATTCGAATGTGCTTAACACTTTGGTGTAGGAGTCCAAGGGGATATACAGATTTGCGAAATAGTGGATTCATTGTATTGCCTTCTCAAAAAATACTTCAAAATTATAAAAACATAGTACACCAAGAAGCAGGTATAAATAAAGAAATTTTGCATTGGATGGCAAACGAAGCCCAAATAAAAAACATACCACATGAAGGGTGTGAGGGTGGACTGGTTATAGATGAGATGTCCATTCAACCTGATTTGCAATTTTCAAAGAAAAAAGGTGACATTCAGCTAATTGGCTTCCAAGAAGTCACACCAGAATCGATTATTATGGACCAAATTAAGAGTAATAAACGGGAACGTGTTCTTGCCACACACGTTTTACAATTTGTGTTCCTTGGGTTTACAGGCTTCAGATTCCCGTTTGCCCATTTTCCATCTACCACTGCTTCTGCCACAGACATGTACTTGCTTATGTGGAAGTCTGTTAGCTTTCAATGTTTGGCTTTAAAATACAGTACATTAGCACAGATGGAGCACAAAGCAATAGAGACTTGTTCAAATTACTAGTGCCTGTTTTTAATTCGGCTAGCCCACAAACATGTTCATTTGACAATATTTATTGTAAAGATAACCCGAAATTGTTTTTCATTATGGATATTTCCCATGTAATAAAAAAAAATCAGGAATAACATTATTAAGAGTGGCGATGGGCAGCAATTTAAAAGAACAATAACACTGAATGATAAGCATATTATTTGGGAACATTTTAAAAGAGCCTATCTATGGGATATGTCTAACCCATTCCCAATACACCACAAACTTTCTCAAGATCATATATTTTTAACAAATGAAAGCAAAATGAGAAATCTCTAAGCAGAAGATGTTCTGGATAAAGAAATGCTTCACTTAATGCAAGTTTACAAAGCAAATTTAGGCGAATCCGGATCAAGTCTTGATAGCACCATTGAACTTTTAAGAAATACTAGTATCGTTATTAGAAATTTTCGTGATCCAAGGCCTATTACTGATGCAGGTGATGAGCGATTGTCAGAACTT
Organism: Gigantidas platifrons; assembly: GCA_002080005.1. Lineage (NCBI taxonomy): Eukaryota > Metazoa > Mollusca > Bivalvia > Mytilida > Modiolidae > Gigantidas > Gigantidas platifrons. Next base: position 574,003 of record MJUT01055331.1, read on the forward strand.
CATGATGTAATGGAATGGTTTGTTAAATGGGAAAATCAAATCAAAAATGATACTTCTATTAAAAACAAGGAAAAGCATCTCATATCACACCAAAACTAGAGAGGATATTGTTAGTTCACTACTTGGGTTTGAAGAACTATGTAAACATAAATTAAAAAATTCACATGGATCAATCATCCCTAGCCGAGTAAATAGTGATGTTATAGAAAACTTAGAGAACTTTACACAATGGCGCAAACTCGAATCCAACATACCTGGGATATTGTAGGACTGTAAATTCTGTAATTTTGGGTGAAACTTTAGTATCCAGGAAGTCTAATACAGGGGGAGATGGAGCAGTAATTTTCCAAGTCAACAAACCATCTGCAAAGGTACTGAAAAAGAAACAGAAATTAAGATGCATGTGTATGGTTCATATAACAATGTATGTCCTGCATTTCATTTCAATGACCATGATGACATAAAAATCTTTAAAAGCAACAACAACAAAAAAAAAATAATGAACACGACCATATCCTTTTTGGATTAGGATTGATGGCTTAGCTATTTATTTTACATTTGGTGTTGTGGTGTTGGGGTTTGGGGGGGGGTTAATGGTTGTTTATCCATTTTAAGAACTTTAGATTGAAATATTTTTTTTTGCAAATGGCCGCGTCTTCTAATACTTGTGTCGTCCTGAATACAGATGAAATATTGCTCGCTGGACGTTAGGCAATCATTCATTCAACCAATCAATCAATCTAATACTTGTGCTTTCTCAAAATTTATGGAAAGGTAAGATAGTTTTTGCAAAATTAAAACATAATAATTTTTACCAACACTCTCAGAAATTTACCTTTTGCTACTGGCATAATGGGCACAAATAATCTATGTCATGTTCAGTATACTGTTTCCAACCATCCTCATCTTGGATACCGGCACAAGCTCGATGGTACCATGACAAACACCTATCACAACATATCCACTGCTCTCCTTCCCTTTCAGGTTCGTTACATACTTGGCACGTGTCATCTGATTCTGTTTTTGATCTTTTACTTTTCCCTTTCCGTTTCCTTTTCCTACACTCCTAGTGCTAGTCTTTCTTTTAGCACTCTTCCTACTTTTCGCACTCATAGTAACTGTTGTATCACTTGTTTCAGAAATCAGTGTTGAAGACGACACAGCGACAGGATCAGTTGTCAAAGAAGATCCTTCCGTCCCAAGCGAAGCGGACTCCTCTGTCTGAGATAAGGCAAAACCAGATGTAGACGGTAGATCAACAATATCAGTGGATGGCATAGTACTAGTACTTGGTAAGTTTAAATCATCAGTGTTTACAATACTGGTTTCTTCTACAGTACTGCCATCTTTTAATTCATCTGGACAAAGCATAATGTCACACTGTAATATTTTATCACTAAGAAATTTAGTTATATCATCCTTCCTTTTTTGTTTTGACACCTTCAAGTTATATGCTTTGTACAGAAGTAACAGATCATTTTTAGTAAATTTTTCACTTAAATATGAAGCTTTTTGTGAGATTTCAGATTTCAGTCTAAAATGTGACACATTTTTATTTGAAGATTTGTCTTCTTTGCAGAAATTAATATTAAGTGTTTTACATTGCTTCTTTGACTTTTCACTTACTTTCTTCCTCAAGGCCTTTGCTTTTTCTTTTTTAATTAATGCCAAATAGTCTTTCCGAAACTGACTCAGATTAACTTTAAGGAATAAATCAAGTACAAAATTATACAAGTCAATAATGTCCTCAGATGTGTTTACCAAAGTTGTTAACATTTCAGTAATTTCTGAATCGTCATTTCTAGAACCAAGTTCTTGAAAGTACTTGCATTTGATACTGAATTCAGCCAAATCTGAAATAATTCACAGTTTTTGTTAAGTTTCGATTTCACAAAAGAAAACAGATTTTTACCATGAACTGCAAGATTGACATGTGTTAAAAGCTGCCTACATAATTGTTCTAATTTCTCAAAAAATTCAAAAGCTTTATCTGTGATATTTGTGAGCCCCTTTCTCTCATTTTGCTTCCTTTTAGTTTCTTCAAGACTGAGTGGGTCTTTTGATTGCTGTGTCAAATCAGCATATGATGTACATAAAGAGTTAACTAGTTTCATTTGATTTTGAAGCTTAGAAAATTGAAACTCCATTCCCAAAGCAAATAAAACTCTTCTTATTTTCCTTGACAAATTGTACTTCAGTTTTGCAATTACATATCCGCTCACATATCTGATTTTACCACGGGCACTCGGTGCTAAGTCACTGTCAACAGAAACTTTTAAAATAGGTTCTGGCAATTGAAGTTCAACACAATCAGAAAAATTTTCAAAAAAATGCTTTTCTAGGCAAAATAATATTGCAGTAAGTACTTGAAATTCTGGACCCTTTTCATTTAATCCACATTTTTTAAGCAGTGAAATCGCACTTGTTTCATATTCTTTAGAGTTCAAATAAGTATTGAATTCAACAAAAAATGCATTCTTGTTTTTATTTGAATATTTAGCTTCCTTTGGAAAAGTCTTGTCACCAATATTTTGAATTGCTGCTGACTGCGACTGAAACCAATCATTAAAAACTTTGATTTTACTAAGCAATAAGTTCTTTAACTGAGGGATTTTTTCCTCAACAGGTGTGTCTATAAAATCCTGGATAGCAAGATCTAATATTTGTTTGGAGGATAGGGCAGAAGCAGTTTCACCATTGTCAGTTTCTTCTATAGAGTCAAGGTATTGTACTATTTCTATTTCATAATCAGAAAAGTCGGAATCAAAGTCATACAGGTTGTCGTCATTTATTTTTGAAATTTTATCATCACCATTGTCGTCGTCATCATTATTTACATCATCTTGTTCAGCTCTTTGATTACGACAACAAGACAATTCTTCCTGTACATTTCCGACTGATACATTTTCATGAAATAAACTAACACTTGACGGGTGCTCTCTACACAGTGATTTTGAAAAGTTCAGTATTGTGAGACCGTCTACCGAGACGGCTCTTCCAACAGCAACACCAATTTGGCCCGGTTGTGTGAAGTGCTCACAGTGTACAACAACATTACTTAGACTCATGCCCTGCAACTGATTTCTTTTGGCTAGGACAGTTTTGTCAACAGGGTCAAAAGTTGTGAAGGTACAGCATTGAATGTTCACCATAATAGTTTTCATTTCAGTTTCAAATTTAACATCTACACTTTCAGGGTTCATCTGGAACACAATTCCACACAAACCATTTACCAGGACATTACTAAGATTTTTCAACAACATTACTGGGCAACCCACTTTCAAACCTAAATTTTTCGGTGCCAAAAATTTGTCTAAATAATAATTTGAACCTTCATCCACAGACTTGTATATTTTTAATTCACCTGCAACAGTTTGTATTTTTGTGTAATTATGTAAATCCACGTCAAAATTTCTGGAAAAAAGGTGAACACAATTTTCCTCATTTTCAAGAGGCCTTGACAAGGAATTTATAAATGCCACATCTTCATCTGACACATTTCCTTTTTCCAAAGCATTTATACATTTAATTAAAGTAGTGTCAATTTGCCTGTGTATAAGATTTAATGTAATTTTGTGGGGGAAACATCTGTTAAACCATGGTACATTAAAGCAATGTAAACCACGATCACCCACAAGCTCATTTGCCACTGGAGGCAGCTGAAAAAAATCACCGGCTAAAATTACTTGCAAATTTCCAAATAAAACTGACGAACTCCTGACTTTTTGACAAATAAATTGCACTTGTCCTAAAACTTTTGAGCTTATCATTGATATCTCGTCTATGATCAAAGTATTAGTGGACTGCACATTGTCCTTTTCATCATTAAACCTTTCATCGGTTTTTATTAAATGAACTATCTCTTCATTTAAGTATCGGCCATCGCCAATTCCAGACCACTTATGTAACGTGGTACCCCCTAACTTGTCGTAATGTGTGGAAGCTATGCCAGTTGAACACGCTATGGTAACCGTTTTTCCTTTTGAACGTAAATAATTCACGATTTGTTTGATAAGAAATGTTTTCCCACAACCGCCTTGACCAATAACAACTAAATTGTGGCCATCCTTGACCAAATCAAACGCAGTTTTCTGATCTTCATCAAGCATGTTTACTTTTTGATGTTTTCCCGAACTTTATTCGACTGATAAATGATATTCTCTTACCTTATCGTGACTGCAGTAACATTCGGAACTTTTGTTTCAGGGAACCGGATTTGGCGCCATATTAGAGTTATCGTCCATAGTAGACTTCCGTTGATTAAAAATCCAAAACTGTAGATACGATGTAAAGTTCGTCCGATTTCGTGTTTCAGAAGAACATTTTCGTGAAAAATGCCGACCGATTAAAAAAAGGAATATTAGCGGAGACGAAGCGTGCTCACCAACTCTAAGGTAGATGCATTTTTATTGATTTAGACATGGGATTCCCCGAGCAGGTAGAGTAGTTTTCGTGAAAAGTATGTGGAAGTGAGATACCTTCTCTATATATACATATCAGTCAGTCGACTGATGCAATCAGAAAACGGCATCTCCATATACATATCAGTCGACTTATACAATCAGAAAACGACATATTATTGCTGTTTTACATATTTCTAAGCCATGGAATTGAAAAAAAAAAAAAAAACATGAAAAGGGGGGGGGTGCTGTGACCTGTCCACAAGCACCTGTGGTTTTTGCAAGGATTTTTGAGTAAAAGTTTTAGATATTATTTAAACCACCGTGTCCAATGCCACATTCGGGGACGGAGATGAACATAGTCCGGGGACAGAGATCCGAAGCGACGAGAACACTGTGATCATTCAGGAAGATATTGAACCCATTTTGCATGCGCAAGTTGTCCTGGAAATAGTCAAACACTCAAACAAAATGTGGGGACGGTCCTCAAAATCGGAATTCACCGGTGTTTTCTGTACGATTAAGCCTTACATGCAGCATTACACAGTGGTCACTGTTGTCATATAGTGTGTCCAAAACGGGGGCAATAATGATTTATATTCATTACGGCAGCATAATGTGTCAATAATCTTTTTCGGCACAAAATTACGATGTGTCGTATGGGGACAGAGAAGTCCGTGTAGCCAGTAAGAGGGGACAGAGATCAAATTTGCAAAAAATGGTAAATTTATTGCAGCTGTTCTACCCTTTTAACGTTCACAATGGTTTACATTTAGTATTTAAACTACACCCTGTTATGTGTATTCCCATTCCAACACGATAAGACACACTAAAATTGTGTGTTAATTGTTTTATTTACAACAATTTTCAGGTAGTGGACATAATTATTTGTCACCTGTGATTTGTTCCTATATATTTCATATGAAACCACAATTTAAAAAAAATGTGAAGTAATTTCTTATCCAATTTCACACAGGTGCTCATAGCACGGACTTACCACCCCATTTGTTTTCTAACTTTCTGTTTACAAATTTATTTTCAATAAAATCTCTTTATTTCTTTATTATTTCATCTCTTTTTCCTTATTTTAACTTGTTCGTGTCAATATTCATACAATCTTATCTTATTTTAACTTGCTCGTGTCAATATTCATACAATCTTATGTTAACATGCGTTAACATAAGATTGTATGAATATTGACACGAACAAGTCAAAATAAGAAAAAAGTAACACAAGATTGTATGAATATTGCCTGTGTAATTTCAGTAAAATTTTCATCATTTAGCATTAAAACTACATCCTCTTATTTGTATTCCCTTTCCAACACGATAAGACACACCTGGGACTAATAGAATAATTTGTTTATTAGTCCCAGGACACACTGAGCTTTTGTGTTGTTTTATTTACGACAACAACTTATTTCACCGTAAAGATATTATGTTGTCTTCCATTTAGATCGTTTTGATAGGGTGGAGTTGGGTTCGTTTTTCCATGGAGTAAGATAAGACACTGGCTCATACTTACATTTGACGTCAAATATGAAGTCCGCAATATCGATGCTGATTAAAGTCGCGTATGATACTAGATCCTTTTGAAAAACTAAATTAGAGACTGCACACTGTTGCATACCTGACTTCAAACGCAAGTAATAGCCAGTGACTGAACTAACCCCGTGACTCAACTCCACCCTCAACTGACGTCCTAGAGAGAGAGTACAACTGCTGTCACAAAAAGCTGCTCAGTCAGGAATATGATATTTTGTCACACCAAATAAAACAATTTTAACATATCATTTTAAATTAAATTCTCTCTCTTTTTTTCAGATGATGCAATGACCCGAAAAAGACCCAGCCGGTGGCCTCATAAGCCAAAACGGTTCATAAACCAAAGCGCATACGAACTGCAATTCATCCGAATACTAAAAAACGGACAGGAACACCTCTTAAGGACAATACCCCAAAAGCGAGTGTGACGATAAACGGATGCAGTTTAGCCAATAGCCTTAAAATATTTAAAAGATATTGATCAACTGATATCAGGTACAAGGTGACCATAAAATAGCTGTAACTTCGATTCAATCCTGTCACTGGATAATATTAAGATTTTTGTATGAAATTCAAAAGTTTATTATTAAAGAAAGTTCCATATGTACATGTATATCAGTAGTTCTTACTGCCCTTGGCTGTTAGAGTTACAAAGATTTCCAATGAAGACTTCCATAATACATTGTATTTAAGTATTTTAATAACATTAGAATTTGCAATTTTACAAATCCAAAAGACAATGTACTTGGATGATATCATGATACCAGATATAAAACCAAAATGATGATGATGACTATGAAATGCAGTTAGTGAACATCATTATTCGTCACTTAAAACCACGTTTAATTTATTTTTTTTTAACTCATTTCTTATACAATTTCAAACGAAATTTTCACCATTAAACACAGAATATTATACATGTACAGTTTTACTGTTTATTTTGACATACTTTAGGTGCATTAATGATCAATGGTTTAATCACAAACTTTAATTTTTTGTGTCACAATTCCATATACCTAAGTATTAACTATTACATTAAAATTTACCTTGCTGATTCTTTAAAACTGCAGATTATGTCCAAATAAACAATAAAACTAAATAATATTGGTGAAAATTTTATTGAAATTGGATAAGAAATGACTTAACATTTTTTGTTTAAATTGTGGTTTCATATTACTGAAGGGAAAAAGAAACGCAGGGTAAAGATAAAAGGTAAAAGGTAAAATATATTTAGGTTTAAAAATTTCAATATCATACACAAGTGTTTAAAAATTTCTCGTTAAGTTAAAAATAAAACATAAAACTGCCATCTTTAACTGAAACTTCAATCCACCAATTGTAGCTGCTGAGAACTTTCTCACCAAGGATAGCCCATGAAAGCCATTCAGCTTATTTCCAATGGGGTCCTTTATAAGTGTCAGCTTAAAGTTCAAGTGGACATTAAAAGATCAACATGAGCGGGTAGAGGGATTATTTAATTTTAAAATAAGTACATTATCTATGAAAATATATATGTATATATAATTGTCATTATTATGATATGACACGTCTTTCCCGTTCTTCACTGGTATGTATCAGGTGGCACTTCACTTCTGTTTTAAATCTTTGCAAATCATTGATGGATTTGATCGAATCGGGTAGAGAATTCCAATCATGGATTCCATTGTAGTAAAATGTTGTTGATTCGATGCCTTTAATTTTTGGTGTAACATAATTAAACTGACTTGATCTAGTATTATGGGCATGATGTTCATTAATTTTGATGAAATTATTTTTCAAATAAGAAGG
>MJUT01055331.1:648607-658718 GCA_002080005.1 Gigantidas platifrons
GATTTTATTTGATTTCTTTGGAATATGCAAAGAAACATACATATAATTTTTTGTCTAGCTCTAAACTTGTCACAATTGTCTTCTTCAAAATTGTTTAAATACATATCTACACGTAGGCATTCGCACGTGGCATGCAATTCGGCGACAAAGTATGAAATCAGAAGTCTTGCAAAGTCTTATTACACAACAATGTGATTTTTTCAACACAGTTATTACAGAAATTGGGGGAAATAGCCACATGTTCCATCAGTGTCCATGTAACTGCATCAAATAAAAGAATAGTATATTTTTATTACCAAATTAATGGGTACAGGAGCATGAACTGATGAAGGGCAAATAATCAAATCAAATCAAATCAAAGAAGTTTTATTTAAAGTCGGCAAGTTAAATAACAATATAACATAAGCTCTTAATGAGGTTTTGAACCGACATACATATACAAGTACAAGTACAGATTATATACAGTGCATGCAAATACAACAATGACAATAAAAACACACAAAGCATGGAGAGTCACAGATATCACACAATGGTTACAATTATTAATCATGTTACATGTATTCAGGGCTCCAAGTTCAGTCCAAGTTAAGATATTTTAAAACATATGTCAACCCTTCTCACTTACACATAAGGGAACGACCATTTAACTTGAAGGGGGGGCTGCTGAAAAAAATATTCTGATTTAGGTGGAGGAAAAAAAAAGTTTTTGTCATATAACCTAATGTTAAATTCTGGAAAAAATTTCACGCCCTGCGCGACAAAGAAAATAAATATTCTAACTCTCATGTTGTCCGAAAAAAAAATTCTGAACGAAACAAAAAACCATAACCCCCCCCTGCAAGTTAAATGTGGTCGGTCCCTAAGTTAATATATATAAAACATTATAACTTCGAAGTTCGATCACATGTGCAATGATGTGGTTGTATTGACTCTTGTACTGACTACTTTTAGTACTGTACACATATAAACAAACATGAAATGGTAAAGTCTAAAGATCTAATCTTTCTATTTGGTTCTGAATGAAATTAAAAGTCTTATGACTATATCTTGCCTACCTATAATCTCGTTGAGATTATGATTTCAACGAGATTAGCCTACCTATCGCTCCAATGTGTTCTTCTACGGTACTTCATAAGAGGCCTCCTTCAACGAATTGAAGATTCCGCAAATAAGTAATTGAAAACTACAGACGAGTACAGTAGAGGTACTGCGCATCAAACGCATTTGTATATGGTGGGATAACGGTGCGAGTATGCCAATAAATACTGAAAACAAACCTATATCCTTCCTTATACTTGTCAGTTATATTCTTAGTGGATTCTATTACCAGGAAATTAAAAACAGAACTAAAAATAAATTGCAAAACTAAAAGGGTATTTCCAGGAAACTAAAAACATATCAAATACGGAACGACTATGAAATGACTGCATTGCACGGGGCATCCGGAACACCTCGAGCCTTTCCCCAATTGAAAAAAAACTTGTTGTTTTCACTTGGGGAAAGGCGCGAGGAGTTCCGGATGTGCACGGGGTCGTGTAATAATTCTGAAACATTTTGTGCTGCACATTTCGACATTTAAAGATTTTTCCGTCCATTTTTATGCTAATGGTTCTATTATTTCAGTTCTGTAGTTACATTGTTAAGATTAATGTATTACAATAAACAAACAAACAAACAAGCAAATTCTTTTTTTTTTAATAAAACATACAGTTTATTGTACAAAGCAAGCAAATTCTTTATTAAGAAAGTTCAGAATGTGAACATGTTTACATAAAAAACAATTAAGTTGTAATATACAAAAGAGACATATTAATTAAATTTCAGAGCAATATATACTTAATATCAAGGGGGACAACCACGGTCCAATAATGATTATAATTCATGTGTTATAAGGGAGATAAACGCAGGTAAACAAACAAATCACAAATTATGCCTGTTAAATAATCATGTTTCTGAGTTGAAAGCACCTAATTATATATTTTGCTATTTTTCTACACAGTATTGTCTTCATTACGCATTAGCCATATAAATACTAAATTATTATCATTAATATTTAATATGTTTTGGTTGTAACAACTATATATATGATTGGCCCTGAGTTCATTATATTTTGGACGTAGTAATAAAAAGTGTTTTTCATCTTCTACCTGGCCAGTGTCGCAGTTCTTTCATTTATGAGTTTGTGCCAATAAAGTATTAGTATTAGTATTTATTGGGGTTTTTGGTGTTGTGTATCTGCCAGTTTCTTCTTCTTCTTCCAGGAAAGGAGCCGGGTTCTATTAAAACGTAGATGGCTCCGTGAGAACTATTCGCATGTGCGGACAACACAGTCAGTTCTCAAAATTTTTTATATACAGTTAAAACTATGTACATGGGGTCGTTGTTCAGTTGTTTTCAGAGCGTGCCTTCAGGGCAGCTCTGAATCCCTCGACAGTGGTGGCTGATGTTGTCTGTGTTGGTAGCTGGTTCCAATCCCTGATTGTCCTCGGGAAGAATGATTGTCCATAACTGTCGTGTTTTGTCCTTTCCTGAAAGAAGCGATCTTTACCTCTGGTCCGGTTAAATTGTCGTTTGGAATGAGGTACTGGTCTTTATCAATATCGACTTCTCCATGTTGGATCTTAAATAACATGCACAGCCTGTTGTTCTGGCGACTCTGTCTGCGAGATTCTCCCATTCTAAAGATTTAACCATTTTCGTGACACAACCTGGTGTTCTATCTGAGTAGTTGTTGTGCACGAATCTCGCAGCTCTTTTTTTTTTTGACGTTTTCTATTGATTTGATTTTACACTGGTTTGGTGGATCCCAGATTGTTGAAGCGTATTCCAGTGATGGTCTGACTATTGATGTGTAAGCCGCCGCTTTGACTGGTTTTGTGAAATCTTTTAGGTTTCGGCGGATGAAGCCTAGGGTTTTATTTCCTTTGCCGACGATGTTATCTATGTGTCTGTCCCATGTTAAGTTGTTGTTTATGGTAACTCCTAGGTACTTGCTTGAGTCAACAATATCTAATGTATGCCCATGTAATTTGTAGGTAGATGGTACTGTGAGCTCTTTGTTTCGTGGTCTTATTCGAATGACAATACATTTTTTGGCATTGAAGTTCATTTGCCATTTGTTTTCCCAGTCTTCCAGTGATGTTAGGTCCTTTTGTAGTAGGTGGCTGTCATTTTGGTTCTTTATAGATCGAAATAACATGCTATCATCGGCAAAGAGTTTGATCTCAGATGATGTGACTTTTTCTGGCACGTCATTTAAATGTATGTTAGGAACAGCAATGGGCCAAGGACAGTTTCAAGGTGTAATCTATGATTGCTAGTCCTGAGTCTGGTCATGTTAAATCTTTCATTATCCTTATAAATATTACTTAAATATTTCTCAAATTTGAAAATATTTTTAAAATATAGTAAAAGCTTAGTATCAAACTTCGGAATTTTATGAATTTCCAATATTTGTTGCACGAATAGTCTAGTTTCTTTTCCCTATTTGTGAAATCCCTTTATACAACAAAAATTGACAAGGTGAGAATTTGCTATAATCCCCTGGTTTTTGCGAAATATAAACAACTTTGGATGACAGATATCCGAAGAAGACAACTGTGACAAGTTATTGTTTTACAATAAAATTATAAGTTTGCATCTTGGCATAAGATCAAGAACGAGAACAAGATATTTTAATATGAGTAGGCATGGCCTATACTTTTTATAGAGAGGACGTTAGTATTTGAAATTGATATTAAAAATACCTTTATATACCTAATATGTTTATCATTAAACACTGTCCTGTGGAATCTAGAGTACCCTTTACACTGTGTTAGTTATTATTTAATATGGGAGTGCAAGAAGCTCCCAGAAGCGGAGTTCGCTATGCAAACAGGGGTTAGGGTCCTCTACGACGTTATACGAGCGCCAATGGCGCGAGAGTTCATACTAAGACTGTTCGTGCCATGGGTAAGAGTCTATTCTTAACAGTTAATTATATACTATTAAAGAGGAAGGTCGATAGGCAAAGAGGAATGTCGATTGACGTCACCCAGCTTGTTTATGACGTCACTGAGAAGTTTGAAACTACCATATATCGATAGATAAATAAAAAAGCTCAAAGTTACGAAAAGGGTGCGAAGTTATGAAGTTACGAAACCATTTTGGTACGGAGTTACGAGGTAGTAACACCACCTAGCGGGATACAATATAAACACATCCGGGTTTAAATGGCACCCCAACATCCTTAAGTCTCGTGATTAGTATAGACGTGAGACCGACGCGAGAAATAGAGCATCAGTATGTAGGCTACCTGAGGGGTCTACCGGGGTGGTCTACAGTAATGAGGACTAAATGTCCTCTATTAACCAATCAAGGTGGCCATAAAGAGCTGAATAATCACAATATACATATGTATACAACATACATAATTGGATTGATTTGAATAGCATGAACAGGAGACTCACACACGACACAAGGATACACAGACGACATTACATGCCAACTGCGAATTTTCTATTTATTATTTTCATACGAAGCCATAGAAATTTCTCAATTTCGTTGTTTTGAAATCAAAAACAAACCATACCAATTTCTCTTTTTCTTGAACAAACATTACCTCTAGATCTTGTTGTTTGTAATAACAGCTTGGATATATATTGTTAAAATTATAAAAACACAATGTTTGATGGTACTTAACTTTGTCGGTGATAATTAATTGTCTGTCAAAGACTAATTAAAATAAATAGGAAAACAATACTGACAAATTTTGTAGTTCACATGCAACAACAATCTTAATTGTTGTGATAATTACATTGTATTAATTGTCTTTAATTCTGTATCTGTATCTCATCTGGTAACAATCAAATTGGCTTTGATCTACGGGTTGATAATCTAAAAACAGGAAAAGTTAGAAATAAATGTACCTTTCCGACTACCTATGGGGAACTAGATATTTTTCAAGTCAGTCTACCACACTTCACAAGGGGGGCGAATTGGAAATATTTTTTACTAGGGGGGAGTTGGTTGAAAAGGGAGGCAAGTTGTCCTGATTCCATTGAAAGTGAAACATTTCCTTGCCCTTAACACCTGAGGAATGTTCCAAAATCAGCTTTTCCAAATATTATCAGTAATTTAGCACACGTCCTCATGTTTGATTTGTAACCGGGTCGCTGTTTATATATCTACAAATTAGGAGAAATCGACCAATGAGTCGTAGCTTGCCATTATACTAATGAACTGTATATATTCAGCCCCTTTTAGTTGTCCCTGGTTCCGGATAAAGACTTGAGAGATTTTAGATTGTAAGATTCGTTTATTGTGGCTCATATCAGAGTATTGAAGACAAAGTATGTGTTATAATATTACAATAGTATTAAGGTAATACCAGCGGCCTTAGTTCATGACATGTTTACTTAAGTAGTAAGTCTGTTTCTTCAGCTAAAGATTAAAAGAAATAACGTGTCGTCTGCTATATAATTACTGAGAACCCCCTTCCCAGTAGTAAGCGGTATTTATAGTTCCTGAAGAATACTGAACCCGGCCAGGCTGCCGGGTAAACGGCAGTTAACCCGGTAATAATCACGTGCAGAAAAGAGAAAGGAAATAAAGGGAACTATAAATCTATGATCAATTAACCAATATACATTTGTAAAACCCAGAAAATAAAGATGTATACATGTTACAAACTAATTCCGTCACAAATTCATGGTTTCTATAATTATCGTTTCTGTCAGAATGGACCTCTCTGCATTTTTGCCTCGTTTGAAAGGGAAAATAGCAAATGGGTGTACTAAAGATCGCTGTACAATGATAATAGCATAAGTTTTTGTTTTAATATCCTTTTATTTAATTTTAATAAATACCCATTACATACATAGTATGGTGGTACAAGACTTTGTTTCAGGTCGAGCCGGTTGTGTGAACTAGTATCACTACGAGTCACGATAAGAGACGAGTTGTGATGTGGTTAGTTCACACAATGGGCAAGACCTGATACAAAGTCTTGTACAAACACACTATGTATATAATAAGTTTATCTAACTTTTCAATAAAACTTTAAATAAATTTTAAGCAAATAACTAGGGTCGAAATAAGATTAACAAATTTGCACAATACTCTGAGGGAGACTACATTTTGTGAATGACATCACGTTTGTTGCCGTTCATTTTATTGCTTTGTTAACATTGCTCACAATGATGTGTTTTATCCCGCATTCCGATGATATGACGTTTTGACAAAATAGTTCGGCAGAGAAGATCTCGTGCAACGTTGCGCCATTCTTTTATCACCACAGTGTGGTGATACAACATCTTCTATCAGGCAGGCTAGATGGCGATAATTGGTACGGTTCCCTTCCGATTAAGTGCCAAAAATCAACATCTTTACAAAGGGTCCCTGATATGCGTGTGCACTGAAAAATTAAAAACATTTCCATCGAAGATCAGTCCAAGGGTAACACTTAATATAACTGGGCATTTAAAAGTAAGTAATGAATGATATAAAAACAATCGGACAAAAAAACAAGTAAAAAATGACGATAATTGGTCCTTGACCAATGCTGGTATTAAACTTAATCTCGTTGAGTCTAGACTTCCGAAGAAATTCTCCAGGCCGGACATACAGAGCAGAAAATTTCTTCGGATGTCTAATCACAACGAGATTAATATGAACTCTTTCCCCCACCCCCGATAGTCGTTGGCCTTTTGACATGTTGTTTGAGTTTGAATTTGAAGTAAAGAATTTTTTTTATGGATAAGTAGCCAAACTTGACTCAGTCATTATCAGAATTATTGTAATAGACTATACTCAATAAGATGATTATAAATATGTATTATAGTAAATCATGACCCAACGATAAATATGGAAATGGTTATTTATAAAATATACAATTACATGTACAAGTTGATTTCATTAAGGGTATCAGTGATTATGTTGTAATGGTAATCAAGTCATTCATCGTTATAAACTTTAGAGTAATATATACATGATATTAATAATTTTGAGGAGCATTTTTGAATTTGGTACAAAAATTTATTGCTATAATTAATTAAAGTAAACAGATAATTAAAAAGTAGTCGAAAATATAATATAATCTGCAACGTCAAACTTCAAAACACAGAAAATTACTGTCTTTAACAATAACAATACTCAATAAAAATCTAAGTCCTATATTAAGACGATCACTAACATGTGGAAGACCTTAACTGGTTGAAGGTTCCCTGTATATATACCGGCCCTCCCTCTTGATATATAAATGTAGATCACCAATGCCCTAGAGCAGTCAGCTAGCAAACAATGAAAAGCCTGCATAGATTAGCTTCAGCTCAAAAGACCACATCTCATCCCAATACAACATAAACATTGACACTACATTAACAGCTTCAAGGATATTCAATTTAATCGTTACAGAAGTCTGTTTCATAGAGGACTACATGTACAGATATGTTCCATTTTTCATAGTCAAATCCTGTCTTTTCCTCGTTCATGACTTGTCACTGGATTATTAATATTAGTTCCATGATGGGTGTCCAAATGGAGCGGGAACCCCCATTTTTTAGTAGGATTCATGTTGTTCAGTTGTTAGTTTTCTGTGTAGTGTACATGTTTGCCTTTTCATCTTTTTTTCTCCTGGCCATTGTATTGTTTAGATCTGCCCTTCTTCAATTTACATCTTCTCATTACTCTTAGTCTTATGGTTTATTCACACTTTTCATCATAGTTAACATTATGATATATTATGACATTCAAATGATTCTTTTTTTAATTTTAGATTTTTTTTTATAAAATATAGATATTGTAAATAAAAATAGATGATGTCTTCTATTTATTGTAAGAATACACAATGTATTTATTATTTACTATATAAGAATGTTTGATTTCTTAAATATATTTCAGGTATAACAAATAAAGAGTAGAATGCTTAACCCAGAACTTACAGATGAGGATGCAGCTCAAGCATTTTTGAATAAATTGATGTTGGATCCTGTAAGTCAATCAGTTATTATACAATTGATGACTTTCGATGAGGTGAATACAAGGATTGATCAACCCTTGTATTCACCAAAAATGAAAGTCCTTAACTGTTTTATTATATGACATTAAATCAAATTTGAATTAACAGCGCCAACTTTGTTCCCGAGACACCCCTGTATGCCCAACGTCTGTCATTATTGATTTAATTGTGTACCAAAAGTGATTAGTCGATGACAAAATTTAACCCGATGATGATTGGCTACTACTTTTAAGATAATTGGGAAACACCATTTCTATTTTAAGGTGTCTGGAGAAGAGTTGGAATGTTATGTTCACCTCTTGTGACTTTTTGCGTGTTGAATATAACGTTTTATCAAAGAATGCTACTAAGGACGTCAGCCAATCAGAAAAGACATTATCTGAAGTCATATAATAATTAAAGTTATTATATACAAATGTACATAGGTGTAATTTATGGTGATTTATCTTTGAAATAAATTCTGGTATCTCACATGTGAAATATCAGTTTTTTTCTTGCTTTAACTACATTTACACAACTATAAGTGTGTTATCATTTATCTCCCTTGTTGTGCTACGATGAATATACACATGATTGTAAACTGAAACAATTAAACTAATGAAAATAAAGTTGTAGTACATGTACTTTAATAAATTATTTGAATTGCTTCATTTTATTTATACATTAAAATCAAACACTTGTTTATTCTAAAAAAAATCATTTCACTAGCATAACACAAATCACACAAATTAAAATTCCGCGAAATGTTGTTGACGACTTTGTCACACAAATAACACTTACATGACGTCATATGACGACTTCCAGTTTAAAACTTAAAGATTTGGCGTGGTTTACGCTTCAATTTGGGTAGAATTTAACTAAAATAAACTTGCAAGGTAGGCATTTCAATTATTTTTGTGTATTGTTGTAAATGTGACATGTAGGATTTAATGTTTTCAAAACTCAGAAACTCGTTCTTCATTTAAATTTCCAACTTTTTTCATCAAAGCGGTAACACTTGTTGGCAATGTGCGGCGATATTGATTACACACTCTCATTGCTCATAGATTCATACACGTGGAATGAAATACACAAATAAAAAATGATATATAAGAAATTTTGGAAGTCTATATAATAAACAGTATAACTAAATCATACATTTTGAATATCAAAATAAGACCTCTCGTGACCAAATACGCATTAAGGATTAAACTTGTGGGAAAGTTCCACCCACTTGTTTAATCCTTAGGCATACTGCGGTCACTCATGGTTTTATTTTGATATTCAAAATCTACGATTAGTTATACTATATTTATTGAAGGAATGTCGTTGGCGATTGAATATGTTGGTGACGTCATAATAACAACCCTGTTATTCAAGAAAACGTCTCATCTGAGTTTGAGATCACAAGGTTTGACTGTTACTTCACATTAAATCTATTACCAAACTTCATATATATTTATATATGGTATTATACCGCATCGGTGGCGTAATGGTTAGCGTGCTCGTCTCGAGTGCGGCAGATCATGAGTTCGAGCCCCGGTCGGATCAAACCAAAGACTTTAAAATTGGTAATTGTTGCTTCTCCGCTAAACAGGCAGCATTAAGGAGAAAGTGCAAAGACTGGTTGGCTCAGAATCAGAATAATGTGTCCGAGTTGAGCGACATGTCTACCTGCGGACTGTTGTTTGACTTCAGTGAGCTAGCACTATAAACATCCAACTCAGCGTGTTTGTCTAGAACAAAGTGGAGCTCATCATCAAAAATTAACTTTTTCTTGCCATGATATACTGTAGCTGAAAAATTGCTAAATTGGCATTAACAACAACCACTCACTCACTCACATTAAGTCTATTACTAAACTTCATACCATATTGATTTTGAGGTCAATTGTTCAAAGGTAAAATAATAAGTACCTTATCAAGTTTGATTGATTGATTATTTGTGTTTAACAAGTGGCTGAAACGTGTCTGTTATTATTCTCTCTATGATGTTAATCTGATCAGTGTTTGGTACTCTTTCATGTGGTTTTATCTTGCACCATGCTGTCAACCTAGGTTGTGTTTCTGATGTCAGGGGTCACTCTTTCATGTAGTTTTATCTTGCACCATGCTGTCAAGCTAGGTTGTGTTTCTG
>MJUT01055332.1:26177-37385 GCA_002080005.1 Gigantidas platifrons
TTTTTTCAAAACAATGATCTCTCAAAAGAGGTTGATTTGTATAGAAAATAATGTAGAAGTGTGACATGATACAGCATTCATACAAAAGAGTGGTCTCTCGTAAAAAGAGGACAGCTTTCATTGGCTAGTCGATATTTAAATATAACAGTACAGGTACCATTAATTCAGCTAGGCACCGGTCTCAGTACAATTGTCCTGAAGATTTCAAAGTCCAGCTGAAACACTGGGTACTGGTAGACAAATATCTTTTTTCCAGGGAGATAATGAAGTAAATATACCACATTTAAATACCTAATAATCTTGCATTTTATGTTTGTGAAAGAACAAACGTTCATGTAATTTTCATGTATGAGATAAATTCATATTCATTTTATATCACTTTCACAAAAGAGAAATTTTGCAGTACAGCCACAGTTTAACAAACAAAATTAGTAGTACTATGTAAAGAAAAAACTCTCAATTCCCCTTATATTGATAAAGTTATCATCAAATCTTTGCCTCTCCCTTCCAGGTCCATATATGTTGATTCATCAATTTTATAGTTTTAGTTATCAGATCAATTAGTCAAGACAATAAAGTTTATAATACCTTGAGAAATCAGACTACATTTAGAAGTGAGAAATCGAGCTACATTTAGTAACTTACTACATTTTTAACCAAGGAGAGAAAATCAATAATTAATCTATCAAATTTTCTTATAAAATATTTTCAAAGTACAATGCAACTGGTTTTCTTTCTTTTTTTTCAAACTTAAAAATAATTCTGATAATTTTTGGAAAATATTAATTACAGATTAAACTAAAGTGTTATAATTTTGTATAAAATACCTGTATGAGAAAACATGAAATGGATTACTCAAATGTAATGAACATCATCAATATTTCTAGGTTAATCTATAATCAATGTTATATTCACAAATAAATATCAACCTTTATCATAATGCATGTTCAAACAATTCAAAATTCATTATGACCTAAGCCAGATGGAGGCTGAATGACTTTGTAAACAACTGTAGTTACAAGATACAGTCAAACCTGAAGAAAACCTGAAAATGTGGCCTTCATGAGTAGTGGTCCTTTATATACATGTTCAAATAATATGAACTATTCATTAATGTGGAAAATTAGGCTGCCCTTTATAAACAGAGATTTGCTATATTGAGGTGCCCTCTATAAACAGTGATTTGTTATATTGAGGTGCCCTTTATAAACATAGATTTGTTATATTGAGGTGCCCTTTATAAACAGAGATTTGCTATGTTGAGGTGCCCTTTATAAACATAGATTTGTTATATTGAGGTGCCCTTTATAAACATAGATTTGTTATATTGAGGTGCCCTTTATAAACAGAGATTTGTTATATAGAGGTATCCTTTATAGACAGAGATTTGTTATATAGAGGTATCCTTTATAGACAGAGATTTGTTATATAGAGGTGCCCTTTATAGACAGAGATTTCTTATATAGAGGTGTCCTTTATAAACAGAGATTTGTTATATTGTTATATAGAGGTGTCCTTTATAAACAGAGATTTGTTATATAGAGGTGCCCTTTATAAACAGAGATTTGTTATATAGAGGTGTCCTTTATAACAGAGATTTGTTATATAGAGATGTCCTTTATAAACAGAGATTTGTTATATAGAGGTGTCCTTTATAAACAAAGATTTGTTATATTGAGATGCCCTTTATAGACAGTGATTTGCTATATTGAGGTGCCCTTTATAAACAGAGATTTGCTATATTGAGGTGCCCTTTATAAACAGAGATTTGCTATATTGAGGTGTCCTTTATAACAGAGATTTGTTATATTGTTATATAGAGGTGTCCTTTATAAACAGAGATTTGTTATATAGAGGTGTCCTTTATAAACAGAGATTTGTTATATAGAGGTGCCCTTTATAAACAGTGATTTGCTATATAGAGGTGTCCTTTATAAACAGAGATTTGTTATATAGAGGTGTCCTTAATAAACAGAGATTTGTTATATAGAGGTGCCCTTTATAGACAGAGATTTGTTATATAGAGGTGCCCTTTATAAACAGTGATTTGCTATATTGAGGTGCCCTTTATAAACAGTGATTTGTTATATAGAGGTGCCCTTTATAAACAGAGATTTGTTATATAGAGGTGTCCTTTATAACAGAGATTTGTTATATAGAGGTGTCCTTTATAACAGAGATTTGTTATATAGAGGTGTCCTTTATAGACAGAGATTTGTTATATAGAGGTGCCCTTTATAAACAGTGATTTGCTATATAGAGGTGCCCTTTATAAACAGTGATTTGGTATATAGAGGTGTCCTTTAAAGATAGTGATTTGCTATATAGAGGTGCCCTTTATAAACAGTGATTTGGTATATAGAGGTGCCCTTTAAAGATAGTGATTTGGTATATAGAGGTGCCCTTTAAAGATAGTGATTTGGTATATAGAGGTGCCCTTTATAAACAGTGATTTGTTATATAGAGGTGTCCTTTATAAACAGAGATTTGCTATATTGAGGTGCCCTTTATAAATAGTGATTTGGTATATAGAGGTGCCCTTTATAAACAGTGATTTGCTATATTGAGGTGCCCTTTATAAACAGTGATTTGCTATATTGAGGTGCCCTTTATAAACAGTGATTTGGTATATAGAGGTGTCCTTTATAAACAGTGATTTGCGAGGTGTCCTTTAAAGCAGGTTTGACTGTATATGGTATTCAGTGTTACACAAAACTATCTGTTTTAAGTAGATTCTGTTTTATTAACCAGATAAAGTCGTGGCTGATCTTTATTTTATTTAATGTATTCATGTACTTACAATATGGACATTCCAGCCACATCATGGAGAGAACATACGTTAGCTTGTACTGTTATAAACTAGACATTAGCAGTTCTAGCTCAGTTAAATAAATCTGTTTCAAGCAAGTCATGTCATGCTGTACCATTCTTTGTTTCGACTCCTTAATGATGTGTGCTTAGCGGGGAAGCAACAGATACTAATTTTATAGTCTACCAAACTCGAGGTGGATATGCTAACCATTACACCCCAAAGGCCATTACTGCATACAATGGGGCCATTACTACACCCCCGATGGAGTCTCAATCTAATAAAAAATATCTATACTTACTTCCAAATATAATGGTGGGGTCAATCATCTGACAGCGATCCCCAACATATTTATCTACACATCTGAAAATAAAACCAAGTCATTCTGAAACACTTTTCTAAAAATCAAATGTATACAGTAGTTCCCCTCTTATATGTAAGTGGCCTTGAGAAGGACAATATTTGAATACCGGTATTTGAAGATCTCGGTGAATCGGAAATCAAGGCTTTGATGGGAAGACCTTACAAGAGGGAGACTATTGCACAAAGAAATAAATGCAGTTGTGAACATGTTAAACCTACAAGTTCAAATGCATCACAATAATTAGTCATTTCAAAATATTTGATACTGTAAATGTCGGATATTGCTCTTAAACAATATACCTTCATTACTTCTAGCCAAGTCTATACCATATTTTCTTGGCTCTACTTATTCTATGCTGACTGTCTGTTTAATTGAAATATATCCCACAAAAAAATTATGGGAGAAAACATTTTATTGAAGTAGAAATGTTTCTCCTATGTTAGCATCAATAAAATACAAGCTGTATGAAGAGTTCATGAATTGAATATTTAAAAGAAATATAATCCTCAGTAGGTATTTTATCGGTGGTGTAAAGTGTGCTCCAGTGAGGTAGATTGTGGGTTCAAGCCCTGATCGGGTCAAACCAAAGAATATAAAATTGGTATTTGTTGCTTCTCCACTAAGCAAGCAGCATTAAGGAATAAGAACAAAGACTGGTTGGCTTGGAATCAGGATAATGTGAGCGACATATCTATCAGCGGACTGTTGTTTCAGTGAGCGAACACTATAAAAATCCAACTATGAGTGTTGGTTTAGCATAGAGCGGACGTATAGCGCATCATCATCATCTCATTGAAAATTAACTTGTGCTCGCTATGATATGGCTGTAAAATTGCTGAGTTGGCGTTAAACAACTATCACTTACTCACACAGTAGGTTACTTACTGACAAGAAATTGTTCTATAATTATCTAAAACTGAAGCTAAACATGTTCCACCATTCAAACATGCTTTTTGCTGTGTCTCATTTTCTGTACATGCTAATCTGTGATTCTCTGGGATTGTAGCATTAACATAAGTAGGAGTGGTGGTCGGTGGTGGTGCAGGTTTAGCAGGCGTTCGACCACAACCCTCTAAAAAATATATAAAGTAACACTGTTACACTATTGATAAACTTTTGAAAACATTCTCTTAATTCATTTTCATTTTCGTCTTAATGATATGAGGTTAAATAGCAGACTAAGCATAAAATAACGTTTACAGAAATTCATTATTTAAGCTTTCAATTACTGCTTAATTAAAGAAAACCTTTTAACCGAAATGTAGCAAAAATAACTTTAAAATTTCAAAATGTTCACAACAGTTGTACAACACATAGTTTTTTTTAGTTCAATTACAAATCCTTTGATATTCGAACTGTCTAAATCTTTTAAATACCTAGATTTGACCATCATCACCCCACTCCCTAATCCTTTATATGTACCTGATTGTACATGTATATGAAGTTGCTATAGTCGTGCAATATCAAAGTATGTTAAATTATGATTGGTTAAGATTTAAGATTATGAAACCCTGAAATTTTTATTGCAAAATTAAGGTTTTCAATGTTTTTAATTTTGTTGAAGGCTTTTTGGTACAAATGTAAGATTCAATGATACCAAGATAATCAGCTAATACAGTGAAACACGACCGATTTCATGCTAAAAATAAAACGACCATATCTATATTAAACCAAATGGTTTCCAGATTTTAACCAAAAGGGGGGGGGGGTAGGGATAGGTTTATGGTGTTTAATACCAATTTCAATAATATTTCAATTATATCGTAATCAAGAAAAGGATAAAAAGAAATATTATCAAGGCAAAAATCACTGTTTATATACATTGGAGATCATATTTGTAATTCTTTTCTTTACAACTTCTTTAATACAAACATTTCTTATGGACTAGAGTACCATAATTAATATTTTTGTACAAATTCTCTCTTTTACTTAGTTTTGTATCCTTCTGAAGTAAATTTGCTTAAATTAGTTTTACAAATTACTGTAAGAATATTGCATTTTTCTACCAAAAATTAAACATAAAAAACTTTTCTTACCTATCAAATGACCACAGGCTTTACTGATACCCCTTTGTATACATATAAAAATCCAAATCGTCAAATATTTGTAAAAATATTTCATTTTGCTTCTCTCAATTAAATCGTAATAAATAAATCGAATTTCACAAGGAATCAAAACATATATTTATATATTAAAATAGTACCCTCCTGGGTCCACCCTAGATCAATAATGAGCTAATAGAAGAGTGTCACAATTATAAAAATAAGAAATTCATTCATTTACATGAATAAGCAAAAAACTTATGAATCAGCAATCAATATATCGAAATCAATTATCAAAATCATTTTCATGTCAATTTCAGTTAAAGCAATCAAACACAATCTCAAAATCATTTTAATTTCAATGAAAGCAATAAATAGATGTTAAACCAACATCAAAAGGTATTTACAGCTTTGTTTTCTTATTCCCTAATAAAAGGGGAGGTAATTGAGTTTTAATCAAAGATAAATATCTTGTATAAAACATTTTAGGTGTGAAACTCTAAAATTAACATCTATTGACAAAGTAGGCATTCTGTGGTTTGGATTTTCAAATTCCTTAAAAATTACATTCATTCATTGTTTAAATATGAATTTGTAAAATGTTTTTTTTCATGGGATGTATCTAAATTTACAGTTTGTGTGGTTTCTACATTCCTTCATTGTTTATGAGTGGTTTTTTTCACAGGAATTTTAAATCTAAAGTTAGTTTTTGTGGTTTCAAATCTGTTGCTTAAAAGCTGCCTTGGACAAATTTTGAAACATTATTCATTTTCTTTGTGTGTATCAATGTGGGTGTCAAAATTAAAGATCTCACCTTAAAATAAACTATTTTATTGGTTAATATGAAATATATAGATGAATGAAAGATCATCAAATAACCTTCAAAATTCAGTATAACATAATTCATATCAAGTTGCTCTAAGACATAGCAAAGTTAAAAATAGTAATTGCTTTTGAAAATATTTCATGCATTTTAAAGCTATTTACTATTTTACTATTTACATGTAACATGTAGTAATAAAAAAAAAAATAAAAAAAAAATAAAAAATCAATCATATTGAGGCAATAGATTTGTAACTGGGAAATATGGAACACAACCTTGTACCACTGTTATAGCTTTGTATAAACAATTGTTGTCTGTAATAATCTTGTAACCAGTACACCTCGTCTGAACAGAATTCAAATTCACAACTTCAGTGGTGATAGGCACTAATTACAAATGTAGTTGTAAATCCAATTACCAATCCAACTACCATACAACCACGACGTTCCCTTTGTGATAATGACATTGAAAGACGTGGTCCAAACTTGTGCTCTACAGGCCAGTGACCCATTCTCATCAAGTACCTCATGCTGTCAATATGCATGAATCACATTAGCACTAGTGTTATACCCCTGAGATTCAGAGAGGTATGGTACTTGTGCAACCAGAGGGAAACATAAATGATTGATTGATTGATTGATTGATTGATTGATTGATTGATTGATTGGTGTTTAATGCCAACTTTAGCAGTATTTCAGCTTTTTGATCCCCCATTTTAATTGATTGTCATATACTATTAATGTTAAAAATGTTTCTATTTGCTCAAGATTGCAAAATTCCGAAATATTTGCAGACACAATTGTGGCCAATTTATCAAATAGTCCCAAACTCTTCTTTCAATCATATTCTGGGGGTCTCCATTGCTGTGGTCATTATAAATGGAGTTGAATTCAAATCTACCTATGTAATCAGTGCCCATCACCTCTCTAGTTGTGAGTTTGATTACTGTTTATTACGAGGTATCCTCCATACAACATTATGTGATCAAGTTTGTCAGTGACTTGAGACACGTCAGTGGTTTTCTAAATCATCTCCGATTCCTCAACAAGAATAAAACTGACTGCCACAATATGACTGAAATATTCTTGATTGGGTTTAAACACCCATAACCCTAATCTTCATATTCATCACTCTTTATTAAATATATGTTTTGAAAAATCCCATGGTTCCCATAGACTGGTTAAGCACTGTCACAATTTAGTGTATATCACGTGTGGTTTGCTACCTCACACGCACGGATACTTGAACATCGCCTCGATGTAGGTTTATGCAGTTGTACAATTTAAAAAAAGGAATACTAACAAAACCAAGCAGTTCACCGAAGGGCCCACATATCAGACTTCATTGTTAGCATACATTCATTGCGTGGAAACCCGTCTGATATGGGGGCCCTTCGGTGAACTACTTGGTTTTGTTAGTTTTCCTTTTTTTAAATTGTACAACTGCATAAACCTACCTCGAGGCGATGTTCAAGTATCCATGCGTGTGAAGTAGCTAACCATCCGTGGTATATTCTGGGTTAGAGTCTACCCGTGCGTGTGAAGTAGCTAACCACCCGTGGTATATTCTGGGTCAGAGTCTACCCATGTGTGTGAAGTAGTTAACCACCCGTGGTATATTCTGGGTCAGAGTCTACCCGTGCGTGTGAAGTAGCTAACCACCCGTGGTATATTCTGGGTCAGAGTCTACCCGTGCGTGTGAAGTAGCTAACCACCCGTGGTATATTCTGGGTCAGAGTCTGAATTTTCAACAGTAAATTATTTTAGTTGAGAGGTTGTTGTTGTTGGTTTTGTTGATATTGGTGAAATTGACCATCACTGTTTAAACTTTTTTCTCGTATATAAAGGTCAAGTGTACTTTAACTTAATGAATAGGCCAACATTTCTTCTTTGAATTATACATGAAATGATTCATTTGAAAAGAATCATTTTGGAAATTAAAAAAATTCAAATTTCTAAATTTAAATTAAATGAAAATCTCTTTACATAAACAAATACTGACTTACTGATCCAATTTATTCAGGTATGCAGATAGGTAACTGTTATATAACAATATAATCAATAAAGCAATGTCAAAAGTACATGATATGATTAGAAATGGCATCTAATCTTATAATTAACAGGTAACTGGAATTTTGATTGGATGGTTACAAAGCATGATCATATTATTATGTTGTATAGACCGAATTAAATATAAAGTTAGTCTATTTTTATAATTAACAGGTATCCAGAATTTTAATTGGATGCTTTCAAAGCATGATCATATTTTTATGTTGTATGGACTTATTAAAATAACCTACACATGTTGAGCTGACATAAATGCATCCAAATTATTTGAGTTATTCTCCTTCCGCAGATAATTAAATAACCAAAAATACAACACGTACCCCGTAATAATAATTTGTTTTCCAATTTTCCAAAGTTTTATATTCAAGAATGTAATTATAAGTGTAAAATATGTTTATTTTAAACTTTAATATGAATGTAATTGTAATTCCAATATGAGTGCAAAATAATCCATAGAATTTTAAAAGAGATGCAATTCTTTTTTTTTTTGTGCAGGAGGTTTACATTCAATAAGGAATGTTGTTCTTAATTGTGGTTATGAACAACCAATAAATTTATATAAAACTGAAATAATGACCACAGCCCTCACGACGAGCACCAGTGCTCCGACTCAAGACCAGTCAATTTATATAAAACTGAAATAATGACCACAGCCTTCATGACGAGCACCAGTGCTCCGAGCCAAGACCAGTCAATTTATATAAAACTGAAATAATGACCACAGCCCTCATGACGAGCACCAGTTCTCCGACTCAAGACCAGTCAATTTATATAAAACTGAAATAATGACCACAGCCTTCATGACGAGCACCAGTGCTCCGACTCAAGACCAGTCAATTTATATAAAAACTGAAATAATGACCACAGCCCTCATGACGAGCACCAGTCCTCCGACTCAAGACCAGTCAATTTATATAAAACTGAAATAATGACCACAGCCTTCATGACGAGCACCAGTCCTCCGACTCAAGACCAGTCAATTTATATAAAACTAAAATAATGACCACAGCCTTCATGACGAGCACCAGTCCTCCGACTCAAGACCAGTCAATTTATATAAAACTGAAATAATGACTACAGCCCTCATGACGAGCACCAGTCCTCTGACTCAAGACCAGTCAATTTATATAAAACTGAAATAATGACCACAGCCCTCATGACAAGCACCAGTCCTCTGACTCAAGACCAGTCAATTTATATAAAACTGAAATAATGACCACAGCCCTCATGATGAGCACCAGTCCTCCGACTCAAGACCAGTCAATTAATATAAAACTGAAATAATGACCACAGCCTTCTTGACGAGCACCAGTCCTCCGACTCAAGACCAGTCAATTTATATAAAACTGAAATAATGACCACAGCCCTCATGACGAGCACCAGTCCTCCGACTCAAGACCAGTCAATTTATATAAAACTGAAATAATGACCACAGCCCTCACGACGAGCACCAGTCCTCCGACTCAAGACCAGTCAATTTATATAAAACTGAAATAATGACCACAGCCCTCATGACGAGCACCAGTCCTCCGACTCAAGACCAGTCAATTTAAATAAAACTGAAATAATGACCACAGCCCTCATGACGAGCACCAGTCCTCCGACTCAAGACCAGTCAATTTTCAGTTATTACTGGTATTTAGATTTATCTAAAAATAAATTCCAGAATTTGATTCTGATCAGTAAATTCAAATTTTCTTTTTGAGGACTGTGACCAATCTAATATTTTTTTTTATCTCTAACAGGTCATGTGAAGAGTTCACATTTTAAATGACCAATTGGTGACTAGCCTATAATTTTTTTAGATTTCTTAGGAAAGATTCCAAATGTTAATAGTAGGCCACCTGTAGTTCAAAGTTCAGATTTGCATTGTCAAAAATATGCTTAAAAAGGCATTTTTTGCTCTATAAATTTAAAATTATGGTCAGTTAGTGACTGTTTTTAGTGGTGGTCAATCGGTACAGATGTTTTATTGTCTGTATTGCTATTGCAGATGTAATAATCATGAAGGGTTGGAATTCCTTTGACCAGTTTAACCTCACCACACTTTTGTGCCTGTCCAAAACTGCAAGTGGCAAGGTCATTTTTTACTTTCAGTGATTTGAGACAAGTTGTGGTTGTTTGTTTTGTTGATGTTGGTAGAATTGGTGCCCATTACTGTTTAAACTTTCTTTTCAAAATTACAAAGATTTCAATTCAGCTTTATAATCAACTGTTTTAAAAGTGCACGACTTTAAAAAAAAAAAAAATCTATACAAATAAATGGAATAGAAAATAACTGCTGCTAAGCTAATATTCTAATGCTGACCTAAATGATTAAGTTGGGTGGACTAATTTTACAAGAAAATAAAAACACCTATTTGAGACTCGCACAAAACATCAATAATTAAGTCAGGTGATGTAACTGCCATAAAAATAAAGTAACAACAGCCACTTAAAGCTTAATATAAGTAATTAGTAATAGATTTACTTTAGGATAACAGTACATTTTTATAGTGACAGGTAGCTTACATACTCATAAATATTTAAAAGAGTGAACATTGTAACAAAAAATTAATTAATTACTACAAAAGAAAAAAATATTAATTTTATATTTATATTGGACCAAAGTGCATTATGCAATCAGCACATGTAAATATTGTGCACCTATTTAAGGACACAGGGGATATTAGAATAGAATTTGATTGGTTAGAAATGTTTGAACAACATTTAAGAAGTCAGGAGATATTAGAAAAGTATTTGATTGGTTAGAAATGTTTGAGCAGATTTTTAAAAAATTCAGCAGAAACTACTGACAATTTTTTTTTCTTTGCAGTTTTCTTTTATAGAAATGTAAGAATAAGTCTATAGTACACAGATATCTTTTATAGAAATGTAAGAATAATTCTATAGTACACAGTTTTCTTTTATAGAAATGTAAGAATAATTCTATAGTATACAGATATCTTTTATAGAAATGTAAGAATAAGTCTATAGTACACAGTTTTCTTTTATAGAAATGTAAGAATAATTCTATAGTACACAGCTATCTTTTATAGAAATGTAAGAATAAGTCTATAGTACACAGTTTTCTTTTATAGAAATGTAAGAATAATTCTATAGTA
>MJUT01055332.1:38057-74235 GCA_002080005.1 Gigantidas platifrons
TCTATAGTACACAGATATCTTTTATAGAAATGTAAGAATAAGTCTATAGTACACAGATATCTTTTATAGAAATGTAAGAATAAGTCTATAGTACACAGATATCTTTAATAGAAATGTAAGAATAAGTCTATAGTATACAGATATCTTTTATAGAAATGTAAGAATAAGTGTATAGTACACAGATATCTTTAATAGAAATGTAAGAATAAGTCTATAGTACACAGATATTTTTTATAGAAATGTAAGAATAAGTCTATAGTACACAGATATCTTTGCTTGAAGCTAAAGTTGAATGATGACATAAAATAATGAGGACACACTGATTTTTGAACATGTGTCTCTTGCATTTCACAATTTCATTATGGACCTGTATGAATGAGCCTTATTATGCAGTCCAGCCTTTTATAATTGTCAATAATTACTGGAGATTTTATAATGTTATAATATTGTAAGATTTAATTTCTCAAATTCTGTCTAATATATTTTACCTGTGTATAATAAAAGATAAAATCCTAGCGCTGTAACCAGGGGTGGAATCTTAAACATTCTTCAATTCATCTGTCTTGTTTTGGTTTCAACCTCTCTGAAAATAAAAAAAAATGTTAACTATGAACTTGAGTTTGTCAAATATCTCATAATGTTATACTTTATATTTTTATTTTTCCTATTTGTCTTTTGTTAGTGCAGCCGGTCAATATTTTAGCTTATTAAATAATATGATTAAAACAGCCCTAATACGTTTAAATCAGCCTGTATTATACAGTAGCTCTGTCCAGCTTAATATCTATACAGCTTTTCGGCCCCGAGCCAATACAGCTTTGGTCCGTATTGGTCCAGGGCCGAAAAAGCTGTATAGGTTCCGGTTTGCAATCTTACTTCCGTTTCGACATTACGTTCGCATACTACAATTCTTCATGACGTAATTATTACAAACATGTCGTCTGACAAGGCTGTCGTTGACAGTGAGCCTGCGGCTTTCACAAATGAAGAAGCCAAACAAATCTTGCATCAATTTGCAAAGGAAATTGGGAGCTTTGAGTTAGATTTCTATAATTTTGATGAGTTAAATTATGAAGAGCAATCGGAGTCCGACAAATCAGCAAATCTACCAGACGCAGACTCCGCAAGCAATACTGTAAATGTTAATAAAATTCTGTTAAAAGCATATTGGAAGTTTTCAACTGTTTCATCTAGACATGCACAATAACACTGGAGTCTGGAATTCAAATACCATGTGAAAATGATAAGGTACGTATAGAACCAGCTTAGTAGGTCTTATATTTGTCGCATAAACAACATAAGTCGAATTATTTAATAAAGGTGTCATTAACTGGTTGTTTCTGTATTGGCCCCGTATAGATTCTCGATCAGCTGTATTGGCCCGTGGCCCTATGGGCCTTGGGCCAATACAGCTGACCTCAAATCTATACCAGGGCCGATACAGAAACAACCAGTTAATAACACTATATTATCATATGACTTCATATATTATTAAATGATAAGGAATTTTGCTTTTTTCTGATTGGCCTAAACAGCCTTTTCTCAGTGAGTATACCTCGTTTGCAGTGAGTACACCTCACGTGAGGTACATGTATATTCTCGATTGCCCACCGACCAACCAAAGCCAAGATGTCAAGTTGTGTCGACCAATCAAATTGTGTCTTACTCACTCACAAAATTTCAAAATTTTCAAAAATTTCATAAGATTTAAAAATTTTCAATAAATTTCTAAATGATAAAATTTTCAAAAGTTTCAACAATTTTAAAGTTTTCATAAAATTTCAAGATTTTAATATTTAAATAATAATATTGAAAAATGATAAAACAATTATTAAGTTTGAAAAATTCCTTATTATTTAATAAAGCAGTTATTGACTTTTAATTGCAGTCTACCCATATACGGACCTGGTCAATGATTGATTAACCTCGCGCCGTTGGCCTCGGTCAATTAATCATTGACCAGGTCCGTATAGTCATGAGTAGACCTCATTAAAAGTCAATAATTACATAATGTGTTTTCTGATTGGCTGACGTCTCTAGAAACGTTCTTTGATAAAACATTATATTCACCTCACGCGACATAACGCGTGGTGAATATAACATTCCAACGTCTTGCACCATACGAATCCAAAGAAAACGTTGTGATAAAAGCTTATTTTAAGGGTAAAATCAACATATAAAATGTGTCTTATAATAAAACAATTAATGACTTTTAATTCGATGGATACCAGGATTTATTAACCCAAGAATAATATAGTTACCTCGGCTAACTGGCCTTGGTAAATATAATGTTCCTGGGTTAATAAATCCTTGTATCCACCTCATTAAAAGTCATTAATTGTATAATATTGACCGGGCCTGATCAATATAATGTTTTCTTCCGGATTTTGTCCGAACTCATTTTTTTGTATTAGATATACAATAACAAAAACATGTCGTCTGACAGATTTGCATGTATTGAGTATAATATAACAAAAACCGGTAGTTCATGGAACTTCGGGCCGAATGACAGTTTATGGACTGGTCTGTCTCCCACAAAATAGTATATGGACCTCAGCTTCACTTCGGTCCATATAATATTTTGTGGGTGACATACCGGTCCATAAACTGCCATATGGCCCTTAGTGCCATGAACTATTTGCTAAATAATTGTTGTCTCATTGTTTGATTTTTTTAAATATGATAATTGGAGTTATCTGCCCTTGCTTGAGAATTTTTAAGCAGATAATGGGGTTCACCTACGCCTTTCCCGAAAGGTGGCGCATGTATTCTATCAGTTATTCGATTCCAAGATGGCAGACGACGATCAGCTGTGGTCATTGCAGAAGCTCAAAAATTATCTACTGCGCCGAAATGTATCGACAAACGGTCGAAAAACTGACTTGACTGAAAGGTACATATTACACCGAAAACCCAAGGATACGATCTATGTTTGATTCTTCTCAATATTATTGTATTTGTTGAAATTGAATGTCCAAGTTGCCCCGACTGAAAATAAAACGTCATACATTTTATATCCGATTTATATTATCATAAAATTATGGTCCGTTTGAATGGATTCAGAGAAAATTCCATGGGAATAAAGTCATATTTAATGCTACCCATTATAATTGAAAAAAAAAAGATTTTGAAGTTAACTGCATTTATAAAAATATAAGATCCATATCCATATAGGTTTTTTTTAATAAACTGACCCAACTTTTTCCACACTTTTCTTTTTAATAAACATTCAAAAACAACACACTGGAAACATCATATACATGTTATCATTCAGAATGTGAAAAAACAGGGCATATTTTCAATGGGAAAAAAACATGGGGCTTTCAATAGGAGTACCCTCATGTTTTTTATGAAAATTACACTAAAATGTAACATTTAAATAAAAAAAAACAATAATTATTTTCACAATTTTCAATGTTGTTTTTTATCTTTAAAATATAAATACACAATCATGTGTAATTACCCCAATAAATATAATAATTTAAATGATGCTCATTACATTTGGTATACATCTTTAAGAAAAATGTACAAAAAATGTATTCCTTATTTGTCTGGTAAATTTTCAAGGCTGCAGCAATAAAAAAAAGTCACTATGATTTCAAAGCATGCCTTAGTTCAAATATCCTTATACCCTTGGCTAACTGGAAAATATACATGTATGCTTCCATACTAAAGTAAAAAAGCTCTTTTGCCTATGAAGTGGTATTAATGAAGTTCGAACTGCAGACTCATATGGAGCATCTGAGTTCATGTCTGTCCTGATTTTTAGTTGTGTTGCTCAATCTTCAGTTTGTTGGGTATTNGTCATTAAATATTTGTTGTGTTTGTCATGTTATACCTGTATATTTATATCATATATTGTTACTGAAGTAATATATTGACCCTTTAAGACTATTTAAGCTACTAACAGTTCATGTTGTAGCTCTAAAAAAAAAGGTTTCATGAATCACGAAAACATTTAGCAACTTTTTAATGAATATTATTACCCGATATAATCAGTG
This sequence comes from Gigantidas platifrons, assembly GCA_002080005.1. Taxonomy (NCBI): domain Eukaryota; kingdom Metazoa; phylum Mollusca; class Bivalvia; order Mytilida; family Modiolidae; genus Gigantidas; species Gigantidas platifrons. Next base: position 42,059 of record MJUT01055332.1, read on the forward strand.
TCAATAAATACACAATTTAAACATTTAACCATCCTATGGTGAAGATTAAAATACATGTACATCTGTAGTTAATAATACATGTATGTCTTAAATGCAGTCCTTTGTACAAGATGCTTTTGAAGTACTTGTTTGAGTATTTTATTTATCTGTATGTGTACTTTATGTAACATTACAATCATTATGGCTTCTGTAGTACAAGGTAGTACATTTCAATAAACTTGAAAAGATGTCAGTTCAAATCTGGCTGGAAGCTAATCTATGAATTTTTTAATGTGTGCTTGATCATATTGACTGTATTAACTTCAAATTAAGCAACTTGGGCACAAGTCCCTAGCTCTTTAATGAAAGTTTTGAAGGACTGCTAGTGCTCCTTTTTCAGTGTGATTTTTATATGACCACAAAAATTTTGTTGTGGTGATATTATGTTACAGGTCTGTCGTCATCAGTCTAGTTGTCTCCCATTGTTTGAGATATTTGTTTTTTATTTGGTAATTGCAGTTATCTCCCATTATTTGGGATAAACAAAAGCTCCTCGAGTGCATGAATTGAACTGTGTAATTAATTAAGGTTCTCATGATGCATGGACCTGAATGTAGATGTCAGAATAAAAGATTATTACATTTAATACACTTATCTCCCTTGGGTAATTTAACTGACCATCTTTTTACTTTAACAATGTAATCGGTTATGATTAGGTATATGGTGTTTAATGCCACTTTCAACACTATTTCAGCTATATCATGTTTGTCAGTTTTATTGGTGGAGGAAACCAGAGTACCTCGAGAAAACCACCGACCTGTCACAAGTCACTGACAAACGTTATCACATAATGTTGTATCGAGTACACCTCGACTGAGCAGGATTCGAACTCACAACGTTAGTGGTGCAATGTAATCAGCATTGAGATCAAGGAAACAAGGTTCGACTCTTATTACTCATGAATCCTATGCTAAAAAACTTGAATCTTTTAAGTCATTCCTCTAAACCTACATAATCCAATCTCTATGACAGACTGATGGATAAGGATTAATTATCTGTTTCATGTCACACCATAATAAATCACCACAAAGTGTCCTGTTAAAATGATATGCTTATCAGATATTGGAAAATGATTGTTTTTTCTGCACTCAATACTTGTTTTCCTTTCCTTGTGTAGGTTGGGTGACATTGGATGCATGGTATTAAAAAAGCTTAAAAAAATAACAATATTTTATTTCAAGGGTCGTATTTAGTGCAAAAAACTAACACAGCATTTTATTTCAAGAGTCCTATTTAGTGCAGAATTCTTCTAGTGCAAAAGGGTTGAGTAGTCAGTCCAAAAATCAAAACCAAAAATATATTTTGATATAATATAATACAGCAGTTCCCTTCTTTATAAGACCACACCTTCTGCAATGAAAATGTGGTCTAATACGAAGGGTGCCTGGTCTCTCTTGAGTAGTACAGTCAAACCATGCAATCACCTGTATTAAAAGGTCACCTTTTTCTTGTCCTGTCATAGAAAAGTTCATGTGAATTAAATATCTTTTAAGAGATCACCTTGTCTTAAAAGACCACCTTTTCTTTGTCTTAAAAGTGACCTCTTAATACAGGTTTGACTAGTAGTATTTCAATATCTGAGTGCATCTGAAATCCGAAGTAATGAGAAGTGGCCTTTGGTGCAAGTGGTCTTTTAAGAGGGGCAGCTGTAACACACCTAACATCCATCAGTATTTCATTTAGGCACATTTAAGCACCCCCATTTTCTTGTCGGGAGGGGGTGAGTTTTTGCTCATCAGAAATATTTTGCTTCTCTTCTGGCAAAAAACAATGTTTTTAAAACTTCAATATTCCCAATTTTTCCTGTATGCGATTCAATTTTGAGAGAGAGAAATGTGAAATGTGAACATCAATTAAGAGGTGAAAAAAAAATGTACTTTGTCATCTTTCTACATTTCATTACAATTAATACAATTTTAAGAGAAGAGATCGACAAGAGATTAATCAATATTAAAACCACAATTCTACATTTTACTCTAACATTAAAACTGTTCAATAAGATAACATGTTACCAGACACATCTACTGTTGTAAAACAATCATTCCAATCCACCCACAACACCGTTTTATGAATGAAATAACATTTTGAAATCGATTGAAACAGATCAAATCAGAACATGGGAACTTGCAATTAATTAATTAATCATGAAAATAGCATGATGTTTGTTTCATTAGCAACATCCATTACCTTCCTAGAAATAAAACCCATTAACCTTTGGGAGATTGTAGAATAAGATATGAATGAAAAATGTTGTATCATCAAAAATCCTTACTAGGTGCAGTCTATTTGATTAATGAATAATTCCATATATGGTAAATTTCATAGCTGACGGGAGAATTCTGATTGTTATGTAACTTTTATGGCCGATTTCCTAGAAAGTATGAACTAGAGATTTCTACTGTTAATGTTTGATGTACCATTCTGGTAGACGCTTTTCCTTCCTATAATAATAAATACTATGTTATAACTAAATTGGCATAACATGCCAAGATTTATCGATGGCTACCGGGGAATTCTGTCAATACAAATTGGTCCTAATTAAACCTGCAGTATAGAAATATGACCCAGCTTCTCCTTTTGCGAGGTATAATTCCTTCAAAGGGGCCATCTGCTGGGAGGGAGGTGATTCAAATACACAACTCGCCCTTGGTACAGGATGTAAATGAGTGCCTCTGGTTTAGGGGATTTATTCAGTCCTCACAATGAGCACCGGTCCTCCAGCCCAAGACCAGAAACACTTCGGACCAGTAAATTCAAATTTCAACTTCCCCTTTTTAATCGAAACTTCAATGTTTTGGAATGAAACATTCACATTGTGTCTTGTAGTAACTGAATCGGACTATTTATTGCCCCTTGCAGATCAAATACAATTTGAAGCAGTTTATAATGAGCAACAGTTAGTAAAGAGTAGTTTGTGGTTGCTAGTCTTTTTCCCTTTGGGAATGAGAACATCTGTCTGTAAGCCCAACCCAATGCTACCTTTTAACCTACATAATTTATCATGTGTAAGTCATTCTCTTCATAAAAACAATTACTGCTCCCTTGTGTAAAACAACAATCAATCAATCAATACTGATATCAATATACATGTACAACATGAGCAAATGTTCAGCCCTATCACCCATAAATGTTAATCAAGTAAAATGACTGAGTATAAATCATATGTCCCAATAAAATAGTATCTTCAATGGTGCAATATTCTCTCAGGATCTGCTGCCGTCCAAATCTTAATCCAAACTAGAGGCTCAGTTGAGCCTGTATCGCTCACCTGATATAAATAAGTCCTCTTAAGAATGTCTGCATGCCGAATACATCTAAGTTACTATTCAAATCCCATAGGGTTCTATGTTAAAACTATGTCTGCTCATGGCAGCCATCTTGGATGAAATTTGTGGTCACCGGACACTATTTTGAAAGTATATACTACCCAAGGAACATCCATGCCTTGTTTGCTTTAAATTGGCTGACTGGTTTCAGAGGAGAAGACTTTTAAACAATTTTCCCATTGGGTCCTATGTTAAAACTATGGCCGCTGACGGCAGCCATTTTGGACCGAGATTGGGGTCACTGAACACAATTTTGGAAGTTGACCACCGAAGGACCATCGATGACATGTTTGCTATATTGGTTTACTGGTTTCAGAGGAGAAGATTTTAAAACATTTTTTCCCATAGGGTCCTATGTTAAAACTATGTCCGCTGATGGCGGCCATCTTGGATGGAGGTCTGGGTCACTGGATATAATTTTGAAAGTTGACCATTTAAGGACCATTCATGCCATGTTTGCTTTAAACTGACTTACTGGTTTCAGAGGAAAAACTTTTTAAACATTTTTCCCATAGGGTCCCATCTTGGATATGCGATCGGCACAAAAATAACAAATTTAGTAGAGGACCATCCAGTCACCATTTCTATAATGTTACAATTCCATCGGCTGAGTAGTTTCTGACAAGAAGATTTTCAAAGTTTCAACCAATCAGAACACATTATTGGCCCTGGCGGCCATGTTGGTTTTTCGATCAAAACCAAAATAACAAATTTGGTAGAGGATCTCCCAATGAACATTTCTGCCAAGTTTGGTCCAAATCTGTTCAGTAGTTTCAAAGATGAAGATGAAAGTATGAAAAGTTTACAGACGCGGACGACGACGACGCCGACGACGGACGCAAAGTGATGACAAAAGCTCACATGACCCTTTGGGTCAGGTGAGCTAAAAAGTATGTTCAATTATGAATTAAATGTAGAAACAAATGTATATAACTTAGTTTGTATTACTCATTCCTAGAATAACCTTCATCAGGTACGAACAAACTCAGATTGGAAAAGCCAAATGATAAAAAAATTTGGGAACAAGAAAACCAGGGCCTAAACAGAATAATCAAAATCTGCTGCAGTTATCTATACCTGGTGGAGATGAACCTTATTAATTGGAACTGTAATTTTTAAATATAAATATACCGTATCTCATAAATCAGTCAATGCTGAAAAATTTCAGTAACAAAGATATCTTATACCCATGTGATGTCAATGATGAAACACAATCGATTAGTTGCTGTTATTTTCATACTAAATTTCATCTTAAGAAGTCTATTGACAGCTAGCAGTATTTTATCTGCCACAAAACCCTTACACATTATGTCCAAGATTTCTATTACGACAGCAGATTTCATTAAATTTGGTAAGACATTGCACCAACCAACTTTTCATAACAGATTTCAATGATTCCAAATAATGCAACTGTTACATGGGAGACACATACAGTGGAACTTGTGCAATCCAACACCTGAGTTTTCTGACATCCTGTGACATCGGACAAAAATTTATGATTCCAAAGTATTTATGTTAACTAAAATAAAACCTGAGTATTCCGACATCCTGTACAATCTGACACATTTCCCTGGTCCCTTGGTGTGTCAGATTAGACAGGTTCCACTGTATTATGAAATAAATGTGGTTGGTGTGTCACATATGCTTGGCATTCAAATCTGTACCCTGAATAAACCTGAACCTTTGTAAACATAACATCAGATTAGTCTAAAATTTAACCTCTCTAATCTGATCAAAAAGTCAGTCCCACAAACATTTGTTTTAGACAGATTTCACTGTACATATAATCTAGGATTATATTTTAACCATTTAAAATATAAAATCAATAAAAAAAATAATCTACAAAATATTTAACTGGAAATAATTACATGCATTTGTATATATTCTTTTTTAATTTCTAACCAAGTATTTTTTCTCTCTTTTTTCAAGCTGTTCTTCATGCTAATTAATTAGTGCCTTGAGTACAGGGAATGCCACACTAGTGGCACACAAAAGACAACTTGTAGCAGTTCCTAATGCTCAAGGTACCATCATGGTCATGATGGTACATTGTAGTTAGATTTACAACTACCTGTGCAATCAGTGCCTATCACCACTAAAGTTGTGAGTTTGAACCCCGTTCATGGTGAGGTGTACTTGATACAACATTTTAAAGTTCCAAATTTGTTAAGAAGACAAATTATGACAAATTATTGATCTATGCTCACAAAATTAGATAATTGTCTATCTATATATAAGAATTCAGTTTGTCAGTGACTTGCAGCAGGTTAGTGGTTTACTCCGGGTACTCCGATTTCCTCCACCAATAAAACTGACTGCCACAATGTAATTGAAATATTATTGAAAGTGGTGCTAAATACCAAAAACCACCTAATGCTCAATAAGTAGTTTGTTAAATATGGTCCCATTTAAAATAAGAATTTTCCTGACCCTATCAATAATCTCCCCGTTTTCCTGTAGCAATCTTAATTTCTATCCATAGACCAATCCCGGTGTTACCTGTTTTCCTACAAAACTTACAAAATATATTATTTGTCAACTCATTCTTTAATGTACCGTAAATAATATAGCTGAAATGTTGCTCACTTGACGTTGAAAAACATTCAGAAAAAAAAGGTAGATATCTTATTTAGTGTGCATAACAGAATTCTGGAATAACCCTTCATCATCAGGTATGCTCAAATTCAAAAGATTGGAAAAGAAAATAATTTAAAAGTCTTTTGGAGCAAGTAAGTCAAAGGACCTAAACAGGATAGCCAAAATGGGCTAAGGTCACCTAAACTGGGCTAAGGTCACCTAAACTCATTTATATCATGTTATGTCATCTATATCTTGCAGAGAATGCAATTAAAATAATAATGTCAGTCATGTATCATAAAAAAATATGATACACCTGAGTTACACATGTGCTCCTTCATCATTGTCATATGTATTTTTCTACAAGAGTTATCTCCCATGGAACTTAAAGATTACCTCTTTTTTGACATTGCCATAAATACAATATAGGTACATGTCCAATGTTGGTAAAATTAAAATTAATTGCACTCACTAAGAAACAGGTTAGAAAATCTTGCAGTGATCTGCATTATATCTACCTTAAATGAGTGAAGATTAAAAAAAAACGGGGGGATAGATTCTTCAAAATTTCATCTTGTTATCCCTATAGAGTTCAATTTAAAATGCCGGATTGGGGAACTGGTGGCCAGGTTGATAGCATCTTTGACTTTTGACCACAAAACCTTCCACCACCGACATCCGTTCAAGCCACAAAACCTTACACCACTGACGTCCGTTCAGGCCACAAAACCTTACACCACTGACGTCCGTTCAGGCCACAAAACCTTACACCACTGACGTCCGTTCAAACTACAAAACCTTACACCACCGACGTCCGTTCAGGCCACAAAACCTTACACCACTGACGTCCGTTCAGGCCACAAAACCTTACACCACTGACGTCCGTTCAAGCCACAAAACCTTACACCACCGATGTCCGTTCAGGCCACAAAACCTTATACCACTGACATCCGTTCAGGCCACAAAACCTTACACCACTGACGTCCATTCAAGCCACAAAACCTTACACCACCGACGTCCGTTCAGGCCACAAAACCTTATACCACTGACATCCATTCAGGCCACAAAACCATACACCACCGACATCCGTTCAAGCCACAAAACCTTACACCATCGACGTCTGTTCAGGCCAGAAAACCTTACACCACTGACATCCGTTCAGGCCACAAAACCTTACACCACTGACGTCCATTTAAGCCACAAAACCTTACACCACTGATGTCCATTCAAGCCACAAAACCTTACCACTGACGTCCGTTCAGACCACAAAACCTTACACCACTGACATCCGTTCAGGCCACAAAACCTTACACCACTGACATCCGTTCAGACCACAAAACCTTATAGCACTGACGTCCATCCAAGCCACAAGACCTTACACCACTGACATCCGTTCAGGCCACAAAACCTTACACCACTGACGTCCGTTCAGACCACAAAACCTTACACCACTGACGTCCGTTCAAGCCACAAAACCTTACACCACTGACGTCCGCTCAAGCCACAAAACCTTACACCACTGACGTCCGCTCAAGCCACAAAACCTTACACCACTGACGTTCGTTCAAGCCACAAAACCTTACACCACTGACATCCGTTCAGGCCACAAGACCTTACACCACTGATGTCCGTTCAGGCCACAAAACCTTACACCACTGACGTCCATTCAGGTCACAAAACCTTACACCATTGACGTCCATTCAGGCCACACAGCCTTACCACTGACGTCCGTTCAAGCCACAATTAATGCCCATCCAATATGTTAAGTTATTAATACTCATACCCATGGACAGCTAGGGTTTCAACAGGCAGATATTAATAATGTTTTAACTGTCTGGTTTTTTTCTTCCCTATTAGGTCTGGTAGTCATGGTGTAAGCAAGTCACAGCTGAAATATTGCTGAAAGTGCCGATAAAATAACAATAAAAAAATGCCAGGTAACTAATTATCAGTAATGACCTTCAAAGAAGACTAAGTGCCTTTCAGATTAATTTTTGCATGTTTTAAATGAAATCTTACTACAAGTAAACAAGGAACTCATTTACCATGATACAGCTAATTTATATTTCATAATTACAATATTTTAAGATAAGTTTTAATCAATAGAACGCTTTGAATTTGAATTATAAAGTTAAAATTCCTGTTTGAAGTAAATATTAGTAGTTTCCTTCTAATTTCTCTTCTTGGAAGTTAAAAGAATTAGCATAATTGGATAATATTGTTATGATACTCACGTCAAAACAATTTTATTTTTTCTTATTATGCATAATTGTTCCCATGGCTCAACCCAGTGCATACCACAGTGGCACATAAGTGGTGCCCTCTCGATAGGGTGTTGTCATGTTATATAATAGAGAATGCATGACGAGGATAGGGTGTTGTCATGTTATATAATAGAGAATGCATGACGAGGATAGCATATTTGAGTTAGGGTTATTGTTTAACACCACTTTCAACAATATTTCAGCTATATCGTGATGGTTATTTTTATTGGTGGAGGAAATCAAAGCACCCGGAGAAAACTCATCGACCTGCCACAAGTTACCGACAAACTTGATCATATTATGTTGTATCGAGTACACCTCGCCATGAGCTGGATTAGAATTCACAACTTTATTGGTGTTATGCACTTATTGCATAGGTAGTTGTGTAAATCTATCTACCATGTGATCAGGTCCACATTCAGGGAGTGCCACACTCTACCATGTGATCATGTCCACATTCAGGGAGTGCCACACTCTACCATGTGATCATGTCCACATTCAGGGAGTGCCACACTCCTTGTACATCTTTTGTAGATTTCGAAAAACGAGTAGACACTTTGCAGCTGCTACAGAAGATTAATATTTCATCACTACCCAGCTCTTCATATTTTTCAAATGTATCAAAAGTTCCTTTTCCCAATTGCTTAATGTCCAACAGAGGGAAACAAACCCAGATTTACTGTAAGGTCTTTAAAGCTTTCTAAGACAACAGAAATGACTGGTTTTATGAGATATTGTCTTCAAATTCTGAAGTCATCTGAAATCTTATTTAAAGACATTGATGATTTCTGATTGACCACAGGTCTAACACCACTGATGTTCACACCCCTATACCCACCTCAAGTGTTGATGTTTCCAGATCCCATGGTCATTACTCTACAGTGAAACCTTCCTCTAGCAAACTCTCAATAAAATGGAATCCAGTATCAACCAAATTTTATATAAAGTCACAATATAGTACCATAATTACCTATGTATAATGCACTAGATTTTATATAGATTCTTTATTTTGCAGGAGATTACAAACAAGAACAATGTATAAATCTTTGTTAATCTAACCTGTATAAATAGAACACCTGTCTATTCCAAACCAAGGAGGTACAGTTTAGACAGGTTTCACAGTATAACAACTGTCTGGCTTTCCTCTCCCACTAAGTCTGGTAAACATGATAAAATTGTTGATAGTGACAATAAACACCAACTCAAACACTGAAATATATTCTTATTGTCTTTTTATTTCAACCATATTAAAGTTTAGTTTTGAAAATAATTTGATCATCATGAAAATCTCCTAAACGAAGAAGAAATAAATGACAAAAACCTTTTCCAATCCAACAAAAGATATACTATCAATCTTAATTGGATTATATTTTCAAAATGCAAGTCGTTAAAATGCATGGATTAGACAGGTTTACATCATTTATAAATTGCAACTACAAGCATAATTTTTTTCTCTTCAATTTTTTATACCATAGGTATTGATAAATTTGAATGTTTGTCTGCTTTGCAAATAAAATATATAATCTATATTCATCACTCTAGGAAAGAGGTCTGGGTGGTTCATTGGTAAAGGTCATCGACCTCTAACCTTAATTAGCCTAACACTGCTGACATTGACATAGGTTAGCACCCCAACACAAAACTCAAGTGTTAAAAGTTTTGGGACCCACACCCAAGGTCAGGGAGTTACACTGGTCAGCTTGTCCTGGCTTTCCTCCTCAAATAATTCTGGTAGTCACAATACTACTGAAAGTGTCGGTAAACACCAAATATCCACCCAACCCAATTCAAGAAAAATGTTTGAAAATCTATCAGTACTGAATTCTTATAGAGTTAGGGTGCTTAACACCATTTTCAACAATATTTCACTTATATCTCGGCAGTCAGATTTATTTGGTGGAGGAAACCGGAGTACCCAGAGAAAACTGCCGCAAGTCACAGACAAACTCAATTCTTATATACAGATAGACAATTTTCTAATTTTGTGAGCATAGATCAATATTTTGTTATAATTTGTCTTCTTAACAAATATGGAACTTTAAAATGAGAGAATTACTCATGTCCCATTAGAAAGTGGTAACTTGCAACCAAAAAAACTTTTTTCTTCTTAACATTGCATTTTTTGCAGAAATGTGCATCAAGCAAACCATGCAATAAAAAAATAAATAAAGAATGTCCTACCTTATGTCAAATAATAAATTCCAGTTACATTTTTGCAAAATTAATTATAAAAAGCCACCTAAAGAAAATTCATATGGATTACAAGTGAACAAGCAGACGGTTGATGAATTCAATTATAAAGTACCGATCTAATACCTTATGTGTAGTACTACGAAGCACCACGCATCACCGAACAATATTATAATGGACATTAATAATTCAAGCAAAAAGGTAAATATGGAGAGAAATCCTATGTATATTAGCGAACCAGTTTTATTTGTTATTTAATCACCATCAATCAATTTAATAAATTTTGAATAGTTCGACTGTTTTGAAAAAACAAAAACAAAACAAAAACCATTAGAAGTTGAAAGAATTGATGGGTTAAATATTTTATAAGTTTCATTGCTGTGTTTATATCTCTGTACATACCATATGGATAGTACAATTTTTTTTAATGGATTTTTCAAGTTTAACACAGAGAAAAAACGAAGATATTTAATTTAATTAATATGCATGTATCAAAGTAGAAAGATATTAAAGTCCTTATTTCTCCAGCCACCCTTTTCACTTAATTAGAAATACCCAAGAGACATTACTGAAATAAGGTAGCTTTTGACATGTGAAGTCATAAATTGTAAGTTACACAACCAAAGGCTCACATGTGCTTTTTACTTAATTGTTGCGTATCATAGCATATGTAAGACATTGATCCACCAGGATTTGAATCAATCCAGATCATAAAACATTCAATAGTACAAAAGTGAATTTTAAAGCTTAACAATGATGCTTGTGTTAAATACGATTGTTTCAAATAATTTCCATCCCATCAAAAACTTTTTAGTTTCATCTGTCAAACCACATGATTTTGATGGAATGTTAGGCACTGGACTTCCAGCGTCAATGTACACAACGAAAGCTCCAATCGATAAGTGCAGTTTTAACGTTACTCAACTTAAAGCATTTTTTTTTTACATTTTCTTTTAAAGACAGAATTAAATTATTTCATTTGTATGAAAGACTTCAATGCACAGACAATAGCTTCTTTAAAATTAAATTTGTTTATTTCTTTATTTACTGCTGTCAGCATCATGAAAGGAAAACAACCTGTCTTGACATATTTCTCTTATCAGACTGTTTTCTTGGCATCTCCATATTACAATTACTTATAATCTACCACATCTACGACTATGGTATGATATGTTGACGTTGTCACAGTAATAGGTAAACACCGGAAGTAGTCTGCCTAACATTTCAGATGTCGTGACACGAAAAAGACAGACCGCGATCGGAATTGACCTGATTCGAAACAACCGTATTGCATATATCCTTTTTCTTATATGGTTCTCAAAAAGATAACTTTTTTAAAGAATTTTTCCACATTAAAACATTTATTTTAAACTTCAGAACTAACACTTGGAAGAGGTGCATTTTAGCTATCCCAATTAAATAAAACAGCATATAACATGATTTTTCAGTATAAATTTTATTGCATATTTATTACTGGTTCTCCTCCCTACATCCCCAATCCCATAGACACCTCTGTTAAACAAAGGACCCCTACAAGGCTTGCTCAAACCCTATAGACCATCTGGTTTTCATTTGTACAAGCTTGAATCTCCATTTCCAGGTTCTTTTTTTCTGATTTCTCCATTGCAGCCCATGTGAAATACTTTGGAACCTCTTGACATGAATGACATAGACTCAAGAGCCTTTATTCATACACATGTTAATCTACACATCACAATGATGTTAAATATTCCAACATTTTGACAAATCTAAAGATTCTTCAGAAGAAGAGTTAAAAGATTTACTTCATTTTCACCCTTTTAAGTCCCCCCAAATAGCCCCTCTGGAGATGGACTAATTTCTAAATAGCATGAATCAGAGATTAATTTGTTATTTTGTATACCTGAAACCCTAATCCCTGACATTTAACAAAGGGATTTACATTTATTCCATTTTCAATGCCTCTTTTTCCTTTATACAGATCTTATATTCAGCTCTAACCTATACTATACGACCTTTGGGTAGTTTGTGGTTTTAGATATAATCAATTGAATACAAAAAAGCTAATTCTATAAAAATAATAAATTATTTAAAAGTGTATTAAATTTCAAATTGAAAATTGCATATATGGAATTCATGAAATATTATAAATAAATACAAATGAATATTCATGATAAAAACAACATATTGATATCTTATTTTAAATTGTGCTAACATAATTACTGTTTATCAATAGACATTGATATATTTGTGACAAGTCAAACTGATACTTATAAAGGTACATTGTAGTACATTATTATGTAATTAAGTTTGTCAGTGACTTGCGACAGGTCGATGGTTTTCTCTCGGTACAGAGGTTTCCTCCACCAATAAAACTGACCGCCAGGATATAACTGAATTATTGTTGAAAGTGGTGTCAAACATCATAACCAACCAACGTCGGTCAAGTTGGATTTATTATTTATTATATATAAAAAGTGGCCAAGGTGTAAAAAAAAAAAATGAAACTGACATATTACTGACCTTTCAAAATATATTTCACGATTAATTTTACATTAATTTTAAAAAATCTTTTAATTTATACATTTTATTTGCTAGGATGGGACACACACTTATAAGTAAACAATTTTCAAGTAGATTAACCCAAAAATCTTGTCATTAACATTTTAATAATAGGATTGGATGCCCCAATTGTTTTTACATCCTTATAAATTATTCATCAACATGTTTTTCTTCTCAATAAAATGTTTTAGAGGTTATAAATTAAAACTTCAAAGTCATAATCCTGAAATGTCAAAAGCTTTTTTAATTGAAATGTAATGATATTTTATTTTTGGAAATATTTCTTCCCAGAACAGAAATGACCTGCACATTGATTAAAAATTTGTCATCTTTCACTCGATTGTCTAAAATTGTATCCTTTCTTTAATACGAAAATTAAAAGATGGTTTTTTTTTTCATCTTAGATCTGCTTAGATCTTTTAAAGTAAGAATAAATAATTTCTTATAATTTTGTTATGCACATCCCTGAAGTGGCATAGAAATCAGCTAGTTGATCATGGCCATTAACAGAGAAGTTTAAAATTTAGTTCTCTGTCAAAATATTTCTGGAATTTCATGTCATTTTTTATTATGTGATTTACCAGTTGGTTCAGTGTCAAAATTGCCAATGTTGTACTTGGGATATCAATTTAACACTAATTTAATAAATTTACAGAATATGTATACTGGTAAATATATTTTCAGAATTTCTAGCCTTTGCTCTCTGCTGCACATTAGGCAACCAGTACATAAAACAAACTGGTAAATGGTGATCTCAAAAACCAGATTTTTTTCTGGTTAAGCACCAACTCAATACTGATCTATCAGAAATACTATTAATACCATTCATTACTATGAACACAATTCATTACTATGAACACAACTCCAAGAACTTTTCAAGACTTCCATACCTTCAAAGTGAAAACAAAATTACTTAAATACATACTGCTCAATATTCTAACCAAAATTTGGAACATATATATTTTTAAATCTTATAGCTATTCATCACTAATTATTAGCTATAAATACCTCGTACTTGTATTTCTTTTTGCTATAACTATATTTCCTCCTTAAACTACAGTACATATATAAACAATATCTTACAGATTAATTGTCTTGCAAAAACAACCCAACACTTTCACCACAATACATGTAAAGTATGTAAACTACTAAATATCTATGACATCAAATTTAGAAGTCATGACAAAAACAAAATGTAAAATTATCTCTATTTCTATCATTAACATAAAACTCATTTTATTTCCTGTAATTTGTAGATACAAATCTAAGATGTCTGGTCATACAATGCTACTAAATAGTTACTTGTACCCTGTGGGTATGTCTTTTATCTTGTTTTCATCATTACACAGTCAATCCCACCCCTCATTTATTTAACTAACAAATCAAAAGCTTTAAACTTATCATTCTTAGGGCACATTGCAATTTCCACAATTTTCAAGTGGGTTTTTTCTTATTATTTCTCTTTCCTGCAATGTACCTGGATTTTCCTGAAAAGTGAAAATAGCTCAATATGTGTTTATTACAGTGAAACCTGAGTAAACCGATTTCATGTCCATTCTGTTGAATTTTTCCAGGCCCATCTCTTCTGAAATCATTTTAAAATTTAAGTTGTGTTAAAATAGAGTTGGTATTTACCATACTAAGACAAACAGAGGCAAATCCTGCTTGATCTTAGATGTTCTATGGAGCTGGTTTAAAGATTTTAAATATTTATCTCCAAAATGGTATTAGCCAATTTCTAATATTTAAGATTCACATTATTTCACGAGAACAAAATCTATAGTAGCTAGAAAAATTACCAGTGGCCAAATTTTGTAGAGAGAAAAAAAAGGTCACTGGTCATGTTTGTGGGCATACCATACCGCCTTACAAAATCCTTTGAAACAGGATAAAAAAATGTGTATTATACATATCTAAAAATGGTAATAAGTGTGGGGGGGGGGAAATATTATCATGACTTTGACATCTTGCACAATTCAAGAATTATATATTTTAGGGTTAGGGTTATGGTGTTTAATGCCACTTTCAACAATATTTCAGTTATACATTGTATATTGGTTATATATTTTAATTTTCTGAAACTCAATAATTTCTGAATTTACAAATTCTTATTAAATACAGCATTTTCTAGACAACAAATCTATATGTGTTGTACCTGTACATTCTCTTTAGGCTAATATAAAGGTCAACACATATTTGTAAGCTGCATAGAATGTATACTGATACTTGTATGATATATTATATGTTATTCAGCTATCAGACAGGGTATCCTGTCTGATAGCTGAATAACAGATATATTACGGATTTAACCATTTTTATACAGAACCCAACTATCGTATAAAAAATCATCCATCCATGGCTTGAATTTTTTTTAATTGTTTTTTTTCCTGTTTTGTTTGTTTTTATTTTCCTTTTTGTTTTATCTTACCACTTACATAGTCCTAATTCATATGTAAAAATATTAAAAATACTAAATATTTTACGTCTTTTATTTTCATTTTTTTTTTCTAAATGTGCCTTTCCGTACCTATGACGTTCTTTCTACGATGACGTCAAAATATGTGTCACGTTATATTTCATGTGTCTCATGAAGGAAACGGGTTTGCAATAATTTTAAAATGTTAACGTCTAACAAAAAGTTGGTGTTGTTCCGTTACTTCGAAAGTGTTCAAGGCGCAACGTTTAACACGCCTTAGCTTGTTTATTGCACATGATGTTCAAGTTTGTTATGGTACAGCCGTGGAACATAGGTCAGGATTAGAAGTTTGATGAATCGATCTGGTGTTTTGTGACGGAATTAACCTTAGTAATATAGTTTTGTTCATGCAGCTGTTTTGAGTGTAAAAACAGCAATTAATTGGGTAAATATACATTTATTATTCAATATTATGCTATTGATTCAGTGAAGCGTGAATATTTTTGTCGGCCATGTTGTTATTCTATTGTTTTTTGGAAAGCTGAAATATATACCCCATCTGTTTTCCGAATATATGCTGATATTCATGGTTGAACAACCAATGAAAATTTGGGTAACAAACTAAATCCGTAATATATACCTATATATAATTATTTTACATCTTATTCTCAGGCCTTCCAATAAGGAGCTATACCAGGTACCTTTACCCGACTAAAATGGTCTTTGGTGCCTCCTGATTTTAAAGAGTGTTGTATAAGATATTCATGTAAATGTTGAAATTTTAATATAAAGTACCACTTGTAAATAGCAAAGTACTGGTAGACTTAAAAATATTGAAAGCCGTGAATTCTATATCTATATTTCCTACCTATGAAATTAAGTTTTACTCTCCTATTTGATACTGATCTGCCCTTGACCACACATTGATTGAAATCTGAGTTTTCATTACAAAAATGTCATAAATGTTACATGTAAAAGTTTCTCTGTGGGAGATTGCTTAAACCTTTGTCCATATCAATGAAATGTGAAAAAAATCAATCATTGAACATTTTCAAACTCAGTTCAAATACAAAAATGCCATTGAATTAAAGGGTCACAGTGACCTTATAAAAAAGGTCAGAACACATTGAATTTATAAATGCACAGTGATTAGTGTCAAACTTGTTCAAGAAAAGCATGACAATTGCAAATAAAATTTTAAATTGCACCCAATTTAAAACTTTTTAATACTAAAGTCTAAATTCATGACATAGAAATCAGAATTTGCATGTCAAAATACCTTTTTTGTTAAGAAAATGTTTTGAAATTAAAAATGTTAATTGCATTCATCAAAGAAACAAAATAAACACGGCTTTGTTGTTTACCATTTATATGTATGGTCAGATTCTTCTCACTGGACACTTATTAAATGTCCAAATTTGTATGCCTTTTTGAAAGTTGAAATTGATTGATTGGTGCTTAATGCCAATTTTAGCAGTATTTCAGCTATATTGTGGAGTGATATAAAGTTTAAATTTCATTAACGAAGTAGTAGCAGAAATATGAAAGATAAAATAAATATAAACATGATTTGTCAATAAAATCTCACTTGCTGTTAAACAATCAATCAATCAATCAATCAATCAATCAAAAATAGCAATAACACGATCCATAAAGAGCTTGGTTTTCATGCAACAAATGTCAACCCAATTAAAAATTTGTTTTAATACTTTCTGTAAAAGAATAAAAATTCTTACCACCATGAAGATAGATCATTAAGTCCAGCATACAGCAAACAAACATTTAGATTACAATTATAGGTGTATATACAGTATACTTTATTATTACAAAAACACACAAGATTTTTGTCTTAGATATGGAAAATACATATAATGCTTTCATATCTCAAAATTAACACCATCTCCAATGTTACTCAACTGATAAAATACTTGATTGACAGCTGTCTTATGACGTAAATATTAACACCATCTCCAATGTTACTCAACTGATAAAATACTTGATTGATAGCTGTCTTATGACGTAAATATTAACACCATCTCCAATGTTACTCAACTGATAAAATACTTGATTGACAGCTGTCTTATGACGTAAATATTTCAATATTTTTAGGTTACAAATGCTTAAAACATAAATATACAGAAATATTGATTACTTATTCATAGAAAATTCACATTAAATTCTCATTTTCTAAGTAAATTAAGACATATAATATATCCAGACAAAATAGACAATCTTTTGGGATTCATCATCAAGTGGAAAAAAAAGAAAGAAAAATTAAAAATAATCATACTATAAATATCTCTGTTTTAGAAACCCAACAAGATCAGAAGATATACATGTATAACAAGTCAATGCAAATGAAAAAAAATTGAATACTAGTTTAGAAACAGGTGTTTGTGGTACAATGTATTTTTTAAGTCTGCGGGTCATTTTAAATAACATTTTTCATTCCATATCAAATAATGACTGTCCAGTTTTTTGTTCCGCACAATTTGTGCTGAAAAGTTTTCACCTTAAAACGAGGGTGTGTTTGATTCATTTGAAGGTAGTAAACAGAACAGTTCAATGCACCACCACCCTCCCACACACCAATCAAAATAAATAAACAGCCACACATATATCTAGATTTTGATAAATACTGTATATATAAACAGAGAAGTAAATTTTAAATGTTATGGTTTCTATATTCTTTTGTATTATGTAATTCATGTGTAATGAACATTTTTGTTTATGATGACGGGCCTGTAACGGTCATCACCTGTCAATTATTTTTCGTTGTTGATGTATATAATTTATATTAAAATAAACTAGTTGGAAATGTTACTTTCAACCGAGTGTAACACAAACTACCAATCTCAATAATGTGGTGTTCTATTAGGGGTCCTTTTAGTGTTTTTATGTATGCTGCTAAAACGCTAAAAGGACCTCTTTGGAAATAAGCATTGGGCCTGTAAATGTCAACCCTTGGCTGATATCAACCATAATCTGATACTCATATGTGAATAATATTACCGGTACAGAGAAATTATGAAAAGAAAATTTAATTAGTTATGGTCAACAATTCCATCAATATCAACAAAACAAACACTCACCTCTCTAATCATTGTACAAAAAATGGGGGGGGNGGGGGGGGGGGGGCAACGACATAATGACATTGGAAATCCATGCCCTGGCATGGAATAGGCACAAAAATGTGGCAGGGTTAAACTGGTTAATGAAATCCTGAATCTCCCCCATCCCTACCCTCTCCTATTGATAAATAACTCTATGTTTATACTTTACTTTTAACTGAACATATATTTTTATCGCATTGTATATAAATGTTGATATTATCCAAAATAAATTTTACATTTTATTTCATGATAAATATTTTCATTTTAGTTTCAAGGGAGTGAATTACAACTTAAAGGAATTTATCAAAGTGAATATCATGCACACTGTATACCACCTTAATCTTCATAAAACTGCATCTACCTTCCATAAAGAATTTACTTACTTGAATTGTGTACCACTTTATATGTTTTCAAAAGACAGCTTGAAAAATAAAAGGTGTTGGTAAATTGTAATGGCCCCAGTCCACAATAAAGCTAACCACAGTAATATGAACCAAGTCAGCTGGCAAACCACAACCTCCTCAATATAGAAACAACAACCACAGACGCGACAACGATAATCTAGGTCCTGGCTTGCAAAGGTAGCGAAAAACAACATATAATGTCTTTCATCATTTTTTGTAATGATTATCTTCAATTTGGCCCACTCTACTAATAAACTGTGATTTATTACCCGTAATTACAAGGTGACTTGATTTACGACTCAAGAATCATGTAACCTCACTTCCCATCTAATAACATAATGACCGACATTTCAATTTAAAATAATTACATATGTAAGCACTATCAATCAATAATTATAAAAATGACAAGAAAAAAAATCTTACCAATTTTTTCTGTTCAAAATTTTCAAATTCAAAATCAAACATGTGTCTGTCTGTTGATCAGCTTATAATTATAAATAAAATATAACCTTAATATTATGAACTTCTTTCATAAAATGTTTTGAATATTACACAAGGTATCCAAATAAACAAAAATTATCAGGACTGTTATCTTATTGCAATGTTAACCTATATAGAAAAATATCAGTTTTTATCAAAAAACTTAATAATATATTGTGAAACATTAATGTTTTGTGCCTGTTAATTTTGTCATATTTAATGCTTGATATTGTAAATATATTTTATGTTCTTCATATATTATGAAACATTATTGTATTGTACCTTTTGTACCTGTTCATTTCGTCATTTCATGTTTAATATTGTATATTTACCTCATGTTACACATATGTGTCTGAGGGTTGTTTAATAAAATCTTGAATCTTGACATGCTTAATTGTGAGCATAATTAATTAGACAAATTAAATACCTAAAGGTACAAGGTAGATCCTAATCATCAAATCACCTGTTAATTAGTATGTCTCCAATAAATATTAAATGATTCTTGTTGTATTGCATGGTTAAAAGGTGTTAACACAATTTTTAATTACGACAGAAAATTTGAAATACTATTATTTCTTCCTTTTTGAGTATTCTTAAATATAAGATAACAACACTATTAGTTATCAGAGACATTAATTTTTATTGTACAATTCTCTGGTTGTAACTGAAATATTGTTAAAAGTGGCATTAAGCACCATAAACCAGCAAACCAACTATCTGATTGTATCAAAGTAAAGTAATACATACATTTCGTGGGGAAATTTGCATCCAGAAATATACATCTTGTAGTTGGTTAAAAAAAATATCCTTTTGCTAGTAACAAAGAAATTCTGGCCTTTAACTGATATTAGCCTTGAGACTGGCTACCACATGTACACATTTCCAAAAATTTTAAATTAATTAGAAAGGATGAAAAAAATCAGCATTATTTTTTAGGTGAAAAACTATTTTAAACTGTATGAATCATTTACCTGATCCTTGATAGACTTCAAAGCTCTTTGATCTTATTAACATACCTATACAGATTGTATATTCTTATATATAATCAATCTAATTCTAGCATAGAGTCTTGTCCAATGACATAAAAACTAAATATATACATATATATATGGCTTAATATAACACATATGCAATTTGTCTTTCGTTTCAGCATCTCAATAACATATTTGATTATTTGCCATTGGTGATATAGGAAACTCTGAAGCAAGCGAGTGATGGAATTGTATATGGAGAGGGGGAGAGTAATAACATACTGGGAATTTACACTGCACCTATTTTCAAAAGAAACAATAAAGAAAAAATTGGAAGAATGTATCTACAGAACATGAATACACCCCCACCCCCGTTTTCACCTAATTAGTCATATCAAATTGATAGCTATTTTTGGTTTCTGACTCTGTGTATAAATTCAAAATGATTTGCTTTAAGGGAACTTAAGTTATTAAATGGAAACCTTGGAAATTGGTATTTTTTCTAGAATCACTCAGCCACCCAGGTTCCTTACAAACAGGGCTGTCATGGCCAAGATCGTATGGTAGTTGGATTAATACTACCTATGTAATCAGTGCCTATAACCACTAAAGTTTTGATTTTGAATCCCACACATGGCAAGGTGTACTCGATACAACATTACTTACAGTAAGTCAGTGGTTTTCTTGAGGTACTCTGGTTTCCTACACCAATAAAACTGACTGCCACAATATAACTGAAATATTGTTGAAAGTGGCATTAAACACCATAACCCTAACGCTTACAAACAAAGGTCTACCATCTAACACATAAAACAGGTATACAGATGGTTCAGCATACTAGAACTTAAATACAATATCATATCAAGGTTTCACTGTATTTAAGTTAAAGGTTAAAGGTTAAATTTCCTGATCAAATATTAGAAATATTGACTTTAATACACAATAAATGAAATGTTCAATGTAGAAGTGTTCAAGTATTAGAGGATTATAAACAAACTGTTTGATGTATAAATATCAGAGAAAAACATAAACAATTCCTTGTGTACATTTTAAGAACAAACCCATTTCTTCATTTACAATATTACCTTTGTGTAAAAGATTTTCCCCAATTTTTAGTTGGCCCTAAGGATTTTGGTGTTTTTAATTAAATATATATATATAATATATGTACAGTATATCTATTTGGATCCTTTTCAATACATAGACTTTTATTTCCCATCTCTAACATATTTTCTTTTAATTACAATCTCCCCCTCAAAAAATAACCAAAACATGCCTCATAAGAAGAGAAAGTCGTTCACTTCTCATGCAAATGACAATTTCCAGCAGCTCTAATATATCTTATTATGAGAAGTGGTGGTTGGTGCCCCACCCCTTCCCAACTTTTGCAACTGGCAACATTTTCCAATTCCTTTTAACTATCCTCTTTTATCCCATGCCACATACAGGCAATCTAAATATTCCACAAAAAGACCCATTCCACTCCCACCTTTTTACTTACACTGTACATGATTTAATTTTTACAAACTTGTACCAGGGTATTCATAATTATAGCAGAAATTATGTTTCATGTAATGCTAAACTGCAATCAGCAATCAATCATTTAAAAAATCTACAGTGTAAGAGACATTCAGTTTGATACTGACTGAATATTATAATTGAAATCCAGTTTTTCCACGGTGCATATCAAAAAGATGGTTTGGTTTATGGTGTTTGATGCCACTTTCAACAATATTTCAGCTATACTGTGGTGGTCAGTTTTATTGGTGGAGCAAACCAGAGTAACTGGAGAAAACTACTGACCTGTCGCAAGTCACTGACAAACTTTATCACAAAATGTGTATCGAGTACACTTTGCCACAAAAAGGGTTAAAAAATATGAGTAATGATATACATTGTGTATGAAAATTAAATAAAATTACAAATAAAAGAATTAAAAATTCAAATATTTTCTTTTAGTCATAATTTTTAGGATATGATTTTTAAATGTAGCCAATCCTTCAAAAGATCAGATAGTATTGATTTCTGTATAATTTTACACCTAATCTTATTGAGGTTTTCATTGCATGTTGAGATTTATCTCAATATCTGATTGACAAGCGGAATATTTCTGCAATGTTAAAAATTCGGGTGATTTGCATATTATGAACACCTACACAGTGTAACCTACAGATATGTTGTACATTTCGGAAATTAAAACGGGTGATGTCTATTACACATACAGTAATGATTAATTGGTCTGTGAAATAATATAAGAAATTGACAATGATTGAAATCGGAACATCAAAATTTGTCCAAGGAACTGGAAATCATGATTTCCTGTCTGTTCTTCTACACTGGAAATAAGTCATGATAGGATTTATTTGAATTTACTTATGTACAACAGGGCCTATGAGAGGGGGGTTCAGTCGGTACATCGGTCCGGGGCCTATGATTCTCTGAAGGGCCCCATATTTTCAACTATTTTCAGTTTACTTAGAAAAATAATTATATAAAATTCATTTACCAGTAGACTTCTGAATTATTTTTTTTTTGGAGAGAAGACTCAGCATGTCCCTGGGGCCCCAAAGCAGTCCTGTCCCACCTTGCAAAAAAAATTCTTGGAGGTCCTGCTTACGTAACTAGTGCGCTTACTGTAATACATTGATCACTTTATAATAGAGCTTTCAAAACTTCCTGTATTTTATTAACTGAGTACTTGTGACGGGAACCCCACGGCTAAACATACTGTGCATCCCTAGGTGGCCAACATGGGGTACCTTCTTGATGAGGGGTTGTCAGGTTAGAAAATAGAAATCCTGACCATGGACCGTAGTGGTTAATGTGGATGGAGAGTGCCACGCTCCCTGCACATCATAAACCTTTTTCATAATACTAAACAAGTGGAGGCACGTTGAAACAACTTCAATAGGCTATTTTTTCTTTTCCTCATCCAACTCTCCATACTTTTCTAGTGGCAGTCAAAAGTGTTACACATTTGTACCATTGTCCCTCCTTCATTTCTGTATAGTTATTAGGTATTGTTACACATTTGTACCATTGCCCCTCCTTCATTTCTGTATAGTTATTAGGTATTGTATAGTTACTAGGTATTGTATAGTTACTAGGTATTGTATAGTTACTAGGTATTGTTTAGTTACTAGGTATTGTTGAACTTGTTCTCTTCCTCAACATACATATGAAATATTTACAGCTGAACGTTTAGCAAGCAACAATCAATCAATATATTTCAATATCATTACTCTTCCAACCAATTTTAGTTTCAAAAGAAGCTTTAGAAATGTGGAGAAGATCACAGCTTTCAAACATCAGTCTGCATATAGACAGTATAAGGGCTCAACTGTGATATATTAACCTGACTGTGAACCAACCAGTCTTTGCTCTTACTCTATAATGTTACCATCTTAGAGGAGAACCAGGAATTACTCATCTTATTCTTTGGTACGACCAGACCAAGGATCACATCCATGTTCTTTTATGTAACCATTCTATCACAGAGGTAGAAATGTCAGTCAACTTTAAATATTCAATTATTTAACCTTTTCACCTTTCTAGAATTACTCATGCATGCTTGCTTAAGAAGGGTGAGAATTGCCTATTTTTAATCCTTCTGTAACCCTATGTAGTTGAGATCAGAATTTTCATGGCGATAGCTTTGAAGCTAGTAATTTACCAGGTATATGCTGTTGTTCAGATTGTTCATTTCTTTCTCTTCATTTATTTTCTGTTTCAGATGCAAAATTTATTACAACTTGTGCAAGCTGAATTTAAATCAACTGAAGAAAACATGTAAAGTTTAAAATATTCAAGTGCATTTGCAGAATATAAATATTTCAACATACTTTTGATGTAATTTTATTGCACACCAATTTAAAGATTACAGTCATGGGCCAGGAATTTTAAATATCTGCATACTCTATAGATTAATTTTCATGTCAATAAACTCAATTTCCATGATTTATGATAAATATGGAATTCATTACACAAACTCTTTTCATTCTCTTATTGATTACATAACAATTACAATCTCTTTCGCTCATAATACAGTTTCAATCTCTTTCGCTCATAATACAGTTTCAATCTCTTTCGCTCATAATACAGTTTCAATCAGATATTCACTCTCAAGGTACAATATAAACCTTAGAGAAAACCAAAGGAGCAATCAAGAATGGACAATCCAGAGAAACAGGCAGGAGCAATCAAGAATGAACAATCCACAGACACAGGCAGGAGCAATCAAGAATGAACAATCCACAGACACACTACACAGGCAAAAGCAATCAAGAATGGACAATCCAGAGACACAGGCAGGAGCAATCAAGAATGGACATTCCAGAGACACAGGCAGGAGCAATCAAGAATGGACCATCCAGAGACACAGACAGGAGCAATCAAGAATGAACAATCCACAGACACACTACACAGGCAAAAGCAATCAAGAATGAACAATCCACAGACACAGGCAGGAGCAATCAAGAATGAACAATCCACAGACACAGGCAGGAGCAATCAAGAATGAACAATCCACAGACACANATCTCTTTCGCTCATAATACAGTTTCAATCTCTTTCGCTCATAATACAGTTTCAATCAGATATTCACTCTCAAGGTACAATATAAACCTTAGAGAAAACCAAGGGAGCAATCAAAAATGGACAATCCAGAGAAACAGGCAGGAGCAATCAAGAATGAACAATCCAGAGACACAGGCAGGAGCAATCAAGAATGAACAATCCACAGACACACTACACAGGCAAAAGCAATCAAGAATGGACAATCCAGAGACACAGGCAGGAGCAATCAAGAATGGACCATCCAGAGACACAGGCAGGAGCAATCAAGAATGGACAATCTACAGACACAGGCAGGAGAAATCAAGAATGAACATTCCAGAGACACAGGCAGGAGCAATCAAGAATGAACAATCCACAGACACACTACACAGGCAAAAGCAATCAAGAATGGACATTCCAGAGACACAGGCAGGAGCAATCAAGAATGGACCATCCAGAGACACAGGCAGGAGCAATCAAGAATGGACCATCCAGAGACACTGGCAGGAGCAATCAAGAATGGACATTCCAGAGACACAGGCAGGAGCAATCAAGAATGGACCATCCAGAGACACAGGCAGGAGAAATCAAGAATGGACAATCCAGAGACACAGGCAACATTGGGCACAAGACACAGGACGAAGACAAACAAAATACAAACACAACATAGAAATCTAAAAAAAAATTAGCAACATGAATCCCACAAAAAAGAAAACAGGGTACTGAACCCAGGTGCAAAATATGCACATTGTATACTTTTGATCTTAGGTCTGCAAATGTTTCGATCATATAGGTGAGACAATAGGAGGGGGTGGGGGGCTACCCACTCTAATTACTATGTCCTATAGCCAACCACACCTTTCAAGATAAAATACCTGTAATTGTTATTTAGAACATTTTTAATATGAACATTTTTAAATGTTAAATTCCTTTAACTGCTTGCCAATTTAAAAGCCTATTGCTAAAAGTTTCCCACAATGTAAAACCATCTTTCATCATCATCACAGCCAACTGATTTTTACAGTAGTCTATGTGATCCCATCCAAAACTCTAATACCACCCACCCAATCTACATTTTATGATTGGAAATTATAAATATAAATATGTTGATGTGAATGTTTGACTATAGTATACAAAAATTACTTGCAAATAGTTTTATTCTACTTCCCACAGATGTATACTTTCTTTCCATAAAATTGTTTATTATTGGCCAAATTTTTATTTTTACAATTGTTTAAAATATTATTAATATTTACCATTCCCCTCCTCCCCCTCACTACAACCACAACTTCTATGTGCTTATTATTTAGAGGCAACTCATTGACAAGAGGTGATTTGAAAATACACAAGCCACATACAAAGTTTCATCAAGATATGTGATGCAACATGATCACCAAAAGGTCACCTGGGGATACTGATTGTAATTTCAGCTATACTGATTGTTGTTCTACATATCTAGGTAAAATTATCATCACCTCAAAAGTTGTACAACCAGTCACTGATCATATTTTTTTACTTACATTTTATTTACCTTGTGGAAAAATAATATTGATTTTAACCAATAGTGTTACAATTTATTCATTTACCACATTTAGGTTGGTTTTATGGTGTTCAATGCCACTTTCAGCAATATTTCAGTTATATCGTGGCAGTCAGTTTTATTGATGGAGGAAACTGGAGTACCCGAAGAAACCACCAACCTGCCGTAAGTCACTGACAAACTTTATCACATAATGTTGTATCGTTTACCACATTTAAACTCATTCACAAAATACCTTATGAAGGAAGTTTATGAAAGATCTCTTTCACTATCTAGCCCAAAGGTTACACAAATACTTTAAATTTAAGAATACCAATTGATATCAACTGTTTCAAAAATGTACACCTTCCCACGTGTAGCATGTAACATGTACAAGGATATAAGTATGATTAAGAAACAAAATAAATAAATGATAACTTACTTTTTTTGTAATAAATGTATATCCCAGAAAATAGGAGAAAATCAACATACTGAAACAAAAGTTTCTAAACTAAAATTGGCCAGTTTTCAAGTCATGTAATGGCCCTTATCAGACATCTGAAGTCATTATAATAGCTTAGCCTAACACACCTGGATATTTTTACCTAGCTCTGTGTACTATATGGTGATTGTTTGGTTTGTTTTTAATCTTATAGTAAAACCTGGATTTACCTGTCCTCTATTTGATGTGTCAATAGGAATCTTTTTACCTGTGCGGTCTACAGTTATGAGAAGGATAAGTTCATGTTATGCTAGTTATATAAATAATAACCATAACTTGTCACATTAGTTTTTTCTAACACTTTGAAAATTAGAATATTGAGTTATAATAATTTCAATGGTCTTGGCATGTCTCTAATTTACAGCTATTAAAGATCAAAGGGCCAAGATAAATATAAGGTTTCACATAGGAAAATATGTATATATAATTAAATCAAAAATTCTATATTTAATATCCCTACAAAGATGTTAAACCTATGGGATTGAGGTTTCAACAATATTTCAGTGATATCCTGGCAGTCAGTTTTATTGGTGGAGGAAACCGAGTACCCAGAAAAAACCACTGACCTTTCGCAAGTCACTGACAAACTTGATCACATACTGTTATATCGAGTAAACGTTGCCATGAACGGGGTTCGAACTCACAACTTTAGTGGTGATAGGCATTGATTGCAAAGGTAGCTGTAAATCCAACTACCATACAATCATGACCATGACAGCCCTTCCTATACTTGATTGAAGATCATTATAGCTATTTTTTTTTGCTAAATTTTAGTACAAGGCTACTCTCCCCCCTTCCCCACCACCCCTCTCAAATATACTGAGATAGTAAAATACTACTTATTATTGTCCCCCTCAAGAGAGGACACCTCTTTTATCAGGCCACTTTTTTGATGCAGAAGATGTGGAATTATTAGAGGGTGAATATTGTATTTCTTGCTAAATGAAAATGTTGAAGAGTGTGATTATATTACTCACAAACAAATTATATTGGTGTTGGGGGACGGGTAGTATGTATAATATATACACCACAAAGAACACAAATTTATCAAAATTATTCTTGGATTTTTATAAACTTCAATACTTATCTTAAAAACCCATATTACTATACAGAACATCTATATATTACTCAAACTAAAATTTTCAAAATTCCCCTCTTTTTCAAGGTTATAAACCCTACTATAAACTCTTACCATAATTCATACTACATGTAGTTGCCTTCATACACACAAATACATTTGTATCACCATATACATGAAAATTCAGGAGAGCCAAATCAGAACCATGGAATGTACCAGATAGGTTTAAATGTATTGTTTGATACCTATATGTCCTAATGGTATGATAATAATTTATACTTATTTTCTATATACAATTGCTATTCCTTAATTATAGGCTAATTAACATACCATTATGATGCAATGATTGATACAATAACATAATCTGCTTATCCCCAAACAAATAAATTGATGTCTATAATATTGTAAATAAGAGGATTAATTCACACAAATCCTATTTTAAAATCTGTCTTTTAATTGTTATGATAAAATTTAATCTTGGTAAATATAAACTGTCAAGCAGGTAAAAATTGTCATCGTTGATAATCATTTTTTTTTTATCATTGAAATAAAATATCTGTGAACGTCAGCTGCCAATTTATTTGTTGGGGTGAATATAATTCTGATTTCATCAACAAAAATTTTTGAAACTAGAGAAATGTGAGCAGATACCCTCTGAAGAAACCTTGTCTACATGCAAATGTTTGTTTGATATGCTGAAAAAGAGTGCTTCCTTCATCCAAGTTTAAAATGCACTTCTCAAAATTCTTCATTTTTTTGTATGAAAACATTTTTTTCACCAAAAATTTAATAAAAGGAACCATTAATAATTCAAATAAAATGGAACCAAGCTAAGAAATGTTTCACTTAATAACTTTTGTAGATTTCTGATTTTTTTTGTAGTATCTTCAGTTGTTCATTCAAGTTGAAATACAGTCTCTGGATTTTTTGCTAAAAAAATTATTCTCACCCAAAATGTAAGAAATGGTCCCATTGAAGTATGTAAATGAAAGGGACACACTCAAGGAAACTATTTTCAGGAAATAAAAAGGTTGACTTATTTTCCAATGGTCTATTTGATGTTTATGTTTTAAAAAATATTTAGGTCAACAAAAACAACCCAAAATCGTAGACATTTTACCCTTAAAATTAAATTGTCGTCACCTAAAATTTCACAGATAGAAGCAATAGGTATGTAAATAAAAGGGAACCAGTTAAGAAATTATCTGACAAAAGTCAATTTGCTATTAAAATTTTCTGTACCAGTAGCTTTATAATGGGTGACATGAGGGTGGACAAACAAGAAGGATGTCAATATACCCTTGCCTTTTTAGGTGGGGATATAAAAACATTATACCAACTTATTATGTGTTGACATCATTGTTGTAAGTATGATAATATACATGTACTAGACAACATTGTTGTAAGTATGATAATATACATGTATTAGATGCCTATTTCATTAATTATTGTTATTTTACCATCAATATTTTTTATAAATTAAGACCATGTCTTGGATATGCGATTAAAATTGTTCAATCTACAACTAAATCATTCCCAATAGCATTCTACCTTATAACGTTCTGGGCTAGGATTTATAGTGTTTAACGCAACTTTCAACAATATTTCAGTTATATCGTGGCCGGTCAGTTTTATTGGAGGAAACCGGAGTACCTGGAGAAAACCACTGACCTGCCACAAATCTATGGTCAATGAACTAGAATTATCAACTTTGGGAAAAAAAATAAGTCTGAACATCAACAATGAACCCCTTCAACATTTAATTGTTATCTTGCCAAGGATTTAAGCTTATGTTTTCATCATGCTGTAGATTTCATTTTCAAGGCTGTGAAAAAATAAAATAAATAAAGGTGAACTGTTTGTACCTAGAATGTTAATAAATCCTGTCCCTGCATGAGATCAAGGTCATTGAGTAAACACTGCCTGATCTGAGTCTAGATATGGAAGAATTATCTAAAAGAGTCTTGTAAGAGCCTGGAGTGTTGACCAAGTAAAGAAGATTTTCATGATTATTGTTTATCATATGGTTCAAATTTGAACTGACAGGACTCGGACCCTTTGTTCAAACTTGAATCTAAATATCACATTCATACTGTATGCTAAAATACAGTACAATGTATAAGATTTTTAATATATTTCCCCTTAAGGTGTAAAACCACTAATTAATTTCTTTTAGGTTTTCTACTAAATTTGTGTTTTTTCGAGCTTACCTGGTCATTTTATCTTAAGCTTAACCTTTCCAAGACCATATATTTTCTGAAACGTACATGATTCCTCTACGTTCTGTCGAAATATCAGGGCATGTTTAAAATTTTGCAGTGAAATGCCATGCTACGGAAAGCAACTACTCTAAAAATAGCTCGGTCATCCCCCAAGAAATTCAGTATTTATAGGTCATGCATCAAATCCTCCATAGAGGTATTAAAATACAACTAATTCCATCAAATTTAGGCTCAAAATAATTCCTATATATTTAACTTCAATTATCAATTTTAATTAGTCCATTCCATTCAGTAGTTTTCACAATACTACAAAGTGAAAGGAACTTTTTTCTTGAAAAAGGACTACTTTCGTATATGTTCCAAGCTCTGATTGGTGAATTAGTGGTTTGACACCATAAGAGGCTATGTTTAAAATCTTGCAGTGAAATGCCATGCTACGGAAAGCAACTACTCTAAAATAGCTCGGTCATCCCCCAAGAAATGCCATGCTCTAATAGCATGGACCCCCAGGGGTTGAACACTATATGCATTCTTCGTTGTCAAGACAATTTTTTATTTTTTTCCCATTACAATCTATTCTCTTCTGTCTACAAGGGCTTGAACCCTATATACCAGTAATATTATGTGGTCTAAGATTTGTGAAAACTTGAGAATCTACATACTGTATTACAATGATCTAAACTGTTTATAGTTGTATGTTCTTATCTGGTTCTAATACTCATGTTCTAATGTTTTCTCATTGTAGTCTATGTTAAATTTTGCATGAGTGATTGTTGTTTAACACCAACTCAGCAATTTTTTAGCTATATCATGACGAAAACAAGTTAACTTTCAATGCGATGATGATGAGATCTGCTTTGTACTATATATATAGGCCAACACGCTTAATTGGATTTTTATAGTGCTAGCTCACTGAAACAACAGTCTGCGGATAGACATGTCGTCCCACTCGGACACATTATATCGATTCCGAGACAATCAGTCTTTGTTCTTTCTCATTAATGCTGCGTGAATAGTGGAGAAGCAAAAACAAACAATTTTATAGTCTGTGGTTTGACTCGAACAGGGCTGGAAGCCAAAACTACTGCACTTGAGGAGAGCATGCTAACCATTACACCTTCGATGCGGTTGTTAAACTTTGGACCCAATATAATATACACTGGGCTCTTCATTATTTAAGAAGGTTGACTCTATTTCAAAATGAAACATACAACTATATTTAAATTTGCAGGTTTTTGAGAAAACCACTTCTCATTGGCAGGAATAATACCATTTTTGTTTGCTAAACTTTGGAATCCCAGAGCTTAGAACATGCTAACCCTTCAGTCATCATTTCAGCAAGCTTGAATCTGTATTTTTCAAGGATTTGTCATGTCAAATATACCATGAAAACTTAAATTTTAACAGTGGTCATTAAAATGATGTCCTGTGACATTTTTCTTTTTGACATGATGTACACACAATAATGAAAGTGTAATCCTTTATGGCTGAACTAATAGTTAGACCAAAAAAATAACCAACTAAAAATAGCTTTGCATAATTGTTAAATCCATCATGAGACAAGAAACAACCTTCCTTATCTTGCACAACTTCATATATGAGAAATAAATTCAATTATAATACATGTATTTAAAATTTTACAGTTAAATATTGATCTCTATTTCCACTAGCATGTACCAGAAAAGACAGTGGCCATAAGTGCCTATAATGCCACATGTCCAAATCATTCAGGACCCTAGACTCCCCTTTATATACATGTATAGAGTTAAACCTGCCTTAAAGGGCACCTCTATATAACAAATCACTGTCTATAATACAGTCAAACCTGCCTTAAAGAGCACCTCTATATAACAAATCACTGTCTATAATACATTCAAACCTGCCTTAAAGGACACCTCTATATAACAAATCACTGTCTATAATACAGTCAAACCTGCCTTAAAGAGCACCTCTATATAACAAATCACTGTCTATAATACAG
>MJUT01055340.1:34694-48317 GCA_002080005.1 Gigantidas platifrons
TAATAATAATATATTTATATAAGTTAATGAAGCTATGATTTACAGGAATTGTTTCCTACATTTACTTACTATTTAAATGAAAGGTACTATATTTTTAATTTTTGGAGGGTTTTTATTTCTTTTAGTTATTTTGTGCTGTAAATAAAAAAAAGATTTTTTTTTTATTATATCAGATGAGCCACCTGCAGAGAAATTGCCACATGTGAACATCCTTGCGGATTTGATACCAAGATATGATAACGAACAGGAAGCCATGTTAATGTGGCTGAAATCCAGTGGTACTAAACAACTCCCTATTAAAACACAAAGGCTAAAGATTGTGTTGTTGAAGCTAGAGACATTTCGTGCTCAGTTAGAGGATGATTTTGAGGTGTCAGCTCTTGGTGTAGGATTAATGGAAAGATTAATGGCAGTTCTTCAGAACAGGTAAAATGGACAGTTGTGAAAATATTTTAGTTAAGAAATCACATGTATGGTAAAAACATTTTCATATTGATTCAGTTTAAAGAGCAGTTATAATAATTCAAATGCAAGAAAAAATAATATTGAAAGATAAGATGGTAACCACATGTTACTCTTTATGTTTTCTTGAAGATTGTTAATAGTTGGTGAGAGTTAAAAGTATACGTTTGGTTTGGGTTTATGGTGTTTAATGCCACTTTTAACAATATTTCAGTTATTTCATGGAGGTAAGTTTTATTGGTGGAGGAAACCAGAGTACCGGAGAAAACCACTGACCTGTCACAAGTCACTGACAAACTTTATCACATAATGTTTAGTACACTTCGCCATGAACGGGGTTCGAGCTCACAACATTAGTAGTGATTGGCACTGATTGCACAGGTAGTTGTAAATCTAACTACCATGCAATCACGACCATGGCGATTCCTGTTAAAAGTATATTATTTACACAAATATACAGACAGTCACTATAAATTTTTCCCTATGTATTTCATATAATACTTGAAATTAAGCAAAATAAATAAAATTAAATTTTCACTCACAAACACAAATAATATTGAAGCTTTTCTTCATAATTTTCATATAACTTTGTTTAATTTATTTTTTTTAATTATGATTTAAGCACAAATCTGAATTTTAATGTCACACAGTGTTTTTAATTATTCAATATAAGAATTCAAGACTGCATTAAAAGTTGAAGATGAAATCTATGACTTCGACACATCTGGGTTCCACTGTATATTGGAGAGAATTATACCATCAATTTGTTCACAACATTCAACAGGGATGTTATATTAGAATTTTGAGAAATCACTAAGACAAGGGTTTTATTTTAAATAAATAACTGGTTTAACCCAGCCACATGGTTGTGCCTGTCCAAGACCAGGACCTGGATTTCCAACATCACATTGTCTTTTTGTGTTCAGTGAGTTCAGTTAAGATGACAGGTGATTGTTCGTTTTGTTGATATTGGTGGAATTGATGATCATCACTTTCTTTTCAGAACAAAATAATCGCAGAATCTGAAATGAAAACAAAGCTGTAGAATCATATGAAATATCAATATTAATTTTTGTAAAACTGGCATGTATTATTTGAACAATACATACCTGTTTACCACTACGATTTCAGCATAATTTCAACCACTTTTGACCCCTAAATTATGCTCTACGTCCTCATAAGTTATTTCTACGTCAACAAGTTGCAAAACTGAAAAAAAAATCGCCAGAAAGTACTCTTGTTTCTTATGGTAGATATCCGAACGCAACACTGAATCTTTGTCGCTTGAGCGGTTTAAAATTATTTTATATCCATGCTCCTTACATACACTTTGATGATCTAGTAACATGTGTCTGAAAATTAATGGCGGCATGCCAAATGCAAGCATGGGACTGAGCTTGAAGTCACTGCCATTGATAAGAGAAAGATGTAAACATGAATATACAGAAATTTGGAATTGTCTCAAACCCTCAACAAAGGGGGATACATTTTTACCGTGTTCTACTTGTGGCAGACTGACTTTTCGTGTCTGGTTAACGAAGTGATAACCGCCATATTTGAAGTTTGATGATGAAGTTGAGAGTAAAGGGATAAAATCAGATTTATCGTAAATTGAGGTTTGCAAATATATAGATATTGTATAATCTTATTTAGCAATGAATTATCTTTACATTAATAATATGTACGATTATTGATCTATTAAGCTGTTTTCAGATATTTTATGTGATAAATTTCAAATAGTCATCTCTAAAAACCCAATATTGGTTATTTGGAATTTTTTTTTCATCGTAGTGTACAATTAATATTTTTATTTAATGAGAACTGTACATATATTTATATTATTTCTAAAGTCATTATACTATACATAAATTTGTTCAGAATAATGATTATAAAAGGAATTAATAGATGTGGTGTTTGCATCTACAAGCAAGGGAGATAATCGAACGGGGCAATCATTTCAATGTCTCTCGAGTATATGTTAAACTACCTTATCTAATATATAAACTGGATTTGACTGTAAAATTTAAATTATTGAAGCATTAACATAATTTTATGTTAAAACGGGTTGCATAAACATGTTGCACTGTTGACAAATTTTCAGTAAGTACCATATGCTTTTAGGCTAGCCAATAAATCCTTACACTTAGACAATACACACAGGTATAAACAAACAATCATGTTCAACAAGAAGCTGTATGATGTACATTGATGTACTTTTTTTAGTGAGGGGGTTCTCTCAAGCCCCCTAGCATATTAGACAAAAACTGCTCTTAAAAGTAGAAAACTACTCTCAGTCAAGTAAGAAAACTACTCCTATAGGTCAACCGGGGTAAACAGGTCTGACAATATATGTGTATGATGTCAATAGATAAATAAATATATAAGATAATTAATTCTGATTTTACAGGCATCAAAAAGACAAAATAAGACAATATGATTTAGCAAAAAGGAGAGTTAGACTGAGATTAACTAAGATACAAGACAAAGAACCAACAAAAAAGAAAGAAAAGACCTTTACACCAGAAAGAGGTATGGTTTTTGTTATTCATAGTTGTATAGTGATTTGTGAGTTATCTCCCTTATTCAAGTTATTCTTCAGATCATCAGTTATCAGTATCATAATAACTTGATATATGATATTCCTTTAATAAATCAATTTTTTTCCTTTTTAGAAAACAGACTGCTTTGCATTACTCTGATAATTTTCATAATTTCTTTGCAGTTACAAAATGGTCCATTTTAATAGAAGTTTTATTTATATACCTTTGTTTTTGCACTTTTGATAAAGAACATTCAGAATTCTCTGTAGTGATCACAAACTTTTACTTCTACTATAGGGCTTTAAGACCTCTTAGAATTAAACAAACTTGACCTTTTGATATCCTATTGATAATATTTTTAGTATACTTTGTTGTGGATTGACAGAAATGTAAGATGTGTGTGGAATCTTGACTTTGATATTGTACTCCTTTTTCCCAAACTTTTATCACTTTTTCATAAATCATGGAATATCGTGGTTTGATGCTACACAGGGATACCTAGAAAATGAATCCTCTTAAGGTCATAGTTTTCCGATTTCTTGATTAAACCAAATTGTTATGTTTTGACATAAAGAGTAGAATTAAGTTAGGATCCAATATGGAAGAAGCCTGAATATAACATTTTAACAAATGTGAAATATTACAGGTGATCTGACAGGATGGCAAACAGCTTACCTGTATGAGGTGATGAAAAGACATTTAGATGAGAGAGAAATGTTACTGAAGTACATGCAGGATGAGGCCATGACAGAACTGATGGAGGCTGCCACAGATATGTCTGATGACGACAGAAAATCAAGACTGGCTCAACTTCAAACAAAAAGAAGAAAACTAGATTTAGCCAACCCAGGTTAGATTATTACACTTGTTAGTAACAATATTTAATTTTTGTATGTATATAAAAGGAAGAGAGGGTCATGGTCGTTATTGGATTGTATTCACCTAGTATGTATCAGTGTTTATCACCACTGATATTCTTACTTGTGGCGAGGTGTCGGTGACTTACGGCAGGTCATTGGTTTTCTTGTGTAATCCTCCACCGATAAAGCTGACTGCCACTATATAATTAGAATATTGTTGATAATTTACAACCACCTCTCACCTCAAACCATTGAACACGAAAAGACCACAACATATGGCATTGGAAATCCAAGTCCTGGCTTAGGACAGACACAAAATTATAGCAAAATTATATGTTGCATTTATGATGTTTTTATACCAGTAAGAGTTATTAGTGTTAAAATATTTGACAAAAACTAAAGAAGAATAATAAGACATTTTCTATTTTCTTCAATATATTTAGTTCCTAGAACCTTTTATTTTGATAGTTCATCCTTTAATAATTAATATCTGATGATAATATAGGTGACCAGGAAGATTATATTAGTGTCCTGGAGGAAGCTGTGGCTATTAGTTGTGTGTGTAAGAAGTATGTACGTATGTCCATGGGAGACGTCACAGTGACTACACTAAATGATTTACAGGATACTCAGGATAAAGAACTGGCTAAATTATTACAAAATATTGGTGACATGGTAAGTTAGTATTTATAACAAATATTTATAGTAAAAGTTACTTAAAAAAACTGATCTACATACAGTTATTACATGTGACATTCAGATATTTAATACACAAGTAAAGAGTACCACTCAACTGTAGGCTAGGGACAGTTTCACACTTATTCTAAGGTATGAGTTGTGGTCATTGTTGAAGACCCTACCATGACCACTCAACTGTAGGCTAGGGACAGTTTTACACTCATTCTAAGGTATGAGTTGTGGTCATTGTTGAAGACCCTACCATGACCACTCAACTGTAGGCTAGGGACAGTTTTACACTTATTCTAAGGTATGAGTTATGGTCATTGTTGAAGACCCTACCATGACCACTCAACTGTAGGCTAGGAACAGTTTCACACTTATTCTAAGGTATGAGTTATGGTCATAGTTGAAGACCCTACCATGACCACTCAACTGTAGGCTAGGGACAGTTTTACACTTATTCTAAGGTATGAGTTATGGTCATAGTTGAAGACCCTACCATGACCACTCAACTGTAGGCTAGGGACAGTTTCACACTTATTCTAAGGTATGAGTTATGGTCATTGTTGAAGACCCTACCATGACCACTCAACTGTAGGCTAGGGACAGTGAAATGCATAACAGCAATAAAAGTACTGTTCCTTCTACTTGATTTTGTGTCTAAGTGTAAAGTTGGATAGTCTTTATGTTAATTTACATATCCATATACTTTCTTACTATTACTAAATCTATAGCAAGTAACAGGTAACACTACAGAAGAGATCTTCGTCACCTTCTATTGGATTCTTAATATGGGTTGTCATCTAGAGATGATATGGGGGAAAATTATTTCATATTTATAGGAATTCAAGATAACTTCACTTGTATTAAACAACTTCTTAAAAACACACACAAACATTTATTATACCCCCGCTCCACCGGAGGGGGATATACTGTTTTACCTCTGTCCGTCCTTCGGTCCTTCCATCTGTCTGTCCTTCTGTCTGTCCCAAGATATTTTTCTCAGCAACTATTGATGGCAGAAATCTGATATTTGGTGACAAGCTTCATATAGGTACCCCATATCGTGGGAAGCAGCGGGGGTATCATAAGTGAGCATTAGCTCACAGTTCATCTTGTTGATATGTGCTTTTGTTTCTTATACAGTAAGAAACGTTATTTGTTGATGCATTTAAAATACTCATTTGTAATTTTCATTGTGATTCGATGAAAAGCGATATCTTGTTTTATATGTTATTAGACAGAAGATCAGTTGGAAACAAAACTTTAGGATGAAAAAGAAGTCAGACAGCAGGGAGCAGTTAACAATGTGTTTGATATTCTAACACAAACTGAAGACAGTGTCCAGGAAGAGGAAATTATCATGGTGAGTAACACATAATATAATATCTTCAGAGTAGATGCTTTCACAAAGAAGAGTGGTTTGTGTCTATAAAACTGGTTAAGCTTTGCCACTAGGTAATGAATTGCCTGTACTAGGTCAGGAGAGTGAACAGTAATGAATTGCCTGTACTAGGTCAGGAGAGTGAACAGTAATGAATTGCCTGTACTAAGCCAGGAGAGTGAACAGTAATGAATTGCCTGTACTAGGTCAGGAGAGTGAACAGTAATGAATTGCCTGTACTAGGTCAGGAGAGTGAACAGTAATGAATTGCCTGTACTAGGTCAGGAGAGTGAACAGTAATGAATTGCCTGTACTAAGCCAGGAGAGTGAACAGTCATGAATTGCCTGTACTAGGCCAGGAGAGTGAACAGTAATGAATTGCCTGTACTAAGCCAGGAGAGTGAACAGTCATGAATTGCCTGTACTAAGCCAGGAGAGTGAAGTCATGAATTGCCTGTACTAAGCCAGGAGAGTGAACAGTAATGAATTGCCTGTACTAAGCCAGGAGAGTGAACAGTCATGAATTGCCTGTACTAAGCCAGGAGAGTGAACAGTCATGAATTGCATGTACTAAGCCAGGAGAGTGAACAGTCATGAATTGCCTGTACTAAGCCAGGAGAGTGAACAGTCATGAATTGCCTGTACTAGGTCAGGAGAGTGAACAGTCATGAATTGCCTGTACTAAGCCAGGAGAGTGAACAGTCATGAATTGCCTGTACTAAGCCAGGAGAGTGAACAGTCATGAATTGCCTGTACTAAGCCAGGAGAGTGAACAGTAATGAATTGCCTGTACTAAGCCAGGAGAGTGAAAAGTCATGTATATATGTGTGTTAGGGAGTACATTTGTATTGATTTGGTCTCTGTTTCTATGATTTTAGGATTGGATTTTAGAACTGTTCTGACAGTGGGATATTTTTTGTTTTTCATTTTATGCTACTTATTGCATTATATGAAGTATAAATTAGGTTAATGGAATATATCACAACATGAACATTCATATAGAAAACAATTAAGAAATAATTCATGGAAGCCAGAGTTTGTATACAGTTTTAACATGATTAACATTATTTTCATACAAATTTTATCCCGAGCGTTAGCGAGTGATAAAATGCAACGAAAATAATGTTACCCATGTTAAAACGTGATACAAACTCTGGCTTCCATGAATTATTTCGATTCCAGTAGGAAAAATCTAACTTATTTTTGTAAGTGGAAGTTGGTAATGGAAATGCATTTCATAACAAAATTCACTAACCTTCATGTTTTACAGTTTACAGTTGTTTTTCTTTTATGTATAAATAGACTGTGATGCTATGAAGTTACTGATATTTTCCAATTTAATGGCATTTTGAATTTAGCAACTTAAACAAGTAAAATGCTCACAAAATCTTAAAATAAATCAGTAACCATGTTTCAATGTCATCAGCGTTCCTTGTAAATGACTTCCGGAAGATGTTAAATTTCAAAAGTCAAAGTCCATTGATGGTTGTCTTAAGTATTTATTCCGGAAAAATATAGGTAAAAACAATACGGGCATTTCTATGTTTGTTATGCACCACAGTGCT
The DNA here is from genome assembly GCA_002080005.1 of Gigantidas platifrons. Classification (NCBI taxonomy): domain Eukaryota; kingdom Metazoa; phylum Mollusca; class Bivalvia; order Mytilida; family Modiolidae; genus Gigantidas; species Gigantidas platifrons. The sequence goes on from MJUT01055340.1 coordinate 42,187, forward strand.
GTATGAATACATAAATTCACTAGGGAATTATGTTTGTAATTTGTTCGTCAATACGCATGAGTGAATTGAAATATATCGTGAGTTTTATCACTGTATTATTTATATAGCCAATGAAGGACGTCATGTTAGAATTGGTAATATGATTTAATGAGGTTATGTGTCATGAATTTTAAACCTTTGACAAAGATTATTAATAAATAAGTGTAATAACTGTCATCAATAATCTTTATTAAAAGAAGAGATATTGTTTTTTTTCCCAAAATATACTTCTGAAGCAGCTTGTCAGCGCAACTCCTCTGAAACTACTGAACAGAATTTCATGAAACTTGGTAGTAAGGTAGTAAGGACACCATATGTAGTTTATAAACAGATTTTTTGTTATTCATTGAAGCTTGATTTTATTTGTTACCTGAATAGATGTATTAAAAGAAGAGATGTGAATTGTCTGTAAATCTGTACTATGTTAATTTTGATTCCAACTTTTAAAGACATTTATAGAATGGTAAAGCTGTTATTTTATTTTTCTCAATCTGGTGATGATCTTGAACTTGCCATGACACATAAAAGTGACAAACTTATTTTTATCATGAAAAGTTATTCACATTTGAGACATGGATGACATTAACAAACAAACTGTCTATTATTGTCTCATGTTAATTTGTTATTTATTTTTTTATCATTTTAAGCTATATATAAAATGTATTTTGAAAGGCTCTTGAGAAGAAGTATGCTAGATTACTAGACAGTCTCTTATGTGAATGTTTGTCTCTGACATGTGGAAAAGAAACCTGGTATAAAATGGCAGAAAAAGATAAACTTGTCAAACTTGAAAATCTTAGACAACAGGTCAAAGGACTTATTCAGAAAGGTTTGTCACACATATTTTTAATACAATTATATAGAAAGTGGACAAAAGTGTTCACATGATTCCAATTTTCCTATGTATTTCATATTAAACTACATTTTTCCAAATATTATCCCGATATCAAATTCATGTCCAATTTTGTCTTCTTTTTTATTTTTTTATTTTTTTATCAAATTCTTTATCAAAATAAGTTAAAACATATATTGATGGATTTCATTTCTGAAAAATGCTATTAAATGTCTTATTTCAATATGATAATGTGGTATTTTTTTTCTTTTTTCTTTTATTATTAGGAGGTCATGTTGGTTTAAAAGGAGTGGTTGATAACATCCCATTAGAAAAGTCAGTCAGGGCATTAATTGGAATGAACAGACACGAGTTTCTACAGAAAATACTAGGTAACTATCATTTTATCCTACGTTTCTAAGCATTTAATGAGGATAATGTAGTGATTTCGTGTTATAGATTTGTTTAATACATGTGTATCTAAAAGAATTTGTATGGGGGGAAATTTCCTGACTCTGTTTAACACAAAATAAGCAACAATTTCCATACTTGCATTATCTATTGAATGTGGGCTGTGTTTTATAATGTGTAAACTTGTAGATTGTATCATTATCTATTGAATGTGGGCTGTGTTTTATAATGTGTAAACTTGTAGATTGTATCATGTTTTTATGTATACTCGTCTGAAGTTAGAAAAGTTTGATTTTTAAAGATTACAAGACTGAAAAACGAATGAACAGATAATGGTATAAATATTCCAAGAAATTAAATTTTAAAACCATCTACCTTGTGTAAACAAGATAGCACATAATATTAACAAATAAAATATTCACCTTATAAATAGGTTCTGANTTGAATGTGGGCTGTGTTTTATAATGTGTAAACTTGTAGATTGTATCATGTTTTTATGTATACTCGTCTGAAGTTAGAAAAGTTTGATTTTTAAAGATTACAAGACTGAAAAACGAATAAACAGATAATGGTATACATATTCCAAGAAATTAAATTTTAAAACCATCTACCTTGTGTAAACAAGATAGCACATAATATTAACAAATAAAATATTCACCTTATAAATAGGTTCTGAAATGATAAATGAAGAAGAAATCAGTGATAAAATGAATCCTATATTAGAAATACAACAGAGAAATCAAGAGGAGATTGACATCATCTTACAGATGATAAAAGGTTTGTTTTTTTTCTATTATTTTCTATTTGTGCAGAAATAGTACATTTTGTTTTTATTTGTCCATTCCTGTTTTTATTTGTCCATGCCTGTTTTTGACTTCTATGTATTTTTTGAACTGTTTAGAAAAGTATAAAGATACTAAAGGGTTAATCAAAAACCATAAATTGAAGAAGGACAGACAAAGCAATGGCCAAAGGAAAAAGGACAAAAAGATAATCAAATTAAATTAAAATGATCTTTATATTAAATATAGTCTATCCTACATTTTATACATGAATATCACAATGAGATGGTTTATATTTTAAGGATCTGGAAACATATATATGGATGAAGCTGACCAACAAATACATCTTATCAGAATCAAGAGAGAAATATTTCTTGGCAGCCATTTTGAATTCAGATTTAGTAGTGTTACTATGGTGATAGGTCTAGCAGAGAGGCAACAGACAACAGGAAAACCAGGGTATTTAGCTTTCAAGATGATTTGCTTTAAACATCTCAAACACACACAATAATTTATAAATATAATGTTTTCTTGTCTTTCTACACATGCCTTTGTTTCTGTTGCTGTTAGGAATAATTTGAACAAGTGCGTCATTGCAATTTTTCAGCTGTCAATGGGAGAACAGGTTACATTTTGATTATATGATAATATTTGTTTGGTTCTAGACCAACACACACAGTTGATCTTTTTTTCATAGTGCTAGCTCACTTAACAACAGTCCACAGATAAATATGTCACTTCACTCTGACATATTATATGTCACTTCACTCTGACATATTATATGTCACTTCACTCTGACACATTATCCTGATTTTGAGCTAATCAGTCTTTGTTCTTACTCTTCCGTGCTGCATGCTTAGTGGAAAAGCAACAGATAACAATTTTATAGGCTTAAGTTTGACTTGACCAGGTTTTGAAACCACAATCTACTACACTAGAGATGAGCACACTAACCATTGCACCACAGAGGCAATTCATGAATAATTTGTAGTGCATTCATATGATTAGTAATTAACTGATGTTAACATAATATATACTAGTATGCATCAATTAAAATTTCAGAGTGAAAATGTCCTACCTATTTTTCATGTGATGAGGTTGTGTTTAAATATCATACGACTATCATGTTGTTAGCATTATTATAATTGAAATACATATGAAGAACTCATATTATTGAGCATTCAAGTTGTATAATACATGCATTTCACAGGTAAATTTGATTCATATGACAAAAGTGAGTTTATCGTTTTGTTATGTCATATATAGACTACATTTTAAAATCATGAGCAACCTATTTACTTGTATAAAAATAAAACATTTCTGTAAACTGAGAATGATATTATTTAAGCCCTAATTTTTATACGCTCATCTCGAGACGGCCCGTATTATGTGATTGGGTATGGAGGGCGGCCCAGGTTTCCGCACAATAACTTTAGTTCTGTATATTGGATAATTACCAAACTTGGCCACATGATTCCACTGTGAAAGGGGAAGAACCCTATTTATTTTGAGGTCATTAGGTCAAAGGTCAAGGTCACCATTACTATAAATAGAATTTCTGACAACAGGGTTGTTTCCACATGATAACTTTAGTTCTGTATATTGGATCTTGACCAAGGTTGGCCACACAATTCCCCTGTGGAAGGGGAAGAACCCTATTTATTTTGGGGTCATTATGTCAAAGTCGCCATTACTATAAATAGAATTTTTGACAACAGGGTCGTTTCCGCATGATAACTTTAGTTCTTTTTATTGGATCATTACCAAACTTGGCCACATGATTCCCCTGTGGAAGGGGAAGAACCCTATTTATTTTGGGGTCATAAGGTCAAGGTCAAGGTCACCATTACTATAAATAGAATGTCTGACAACAGGATCGTTTGCGCACGATAACTTTATTTCTGTATATTGGATTTTTACCAAACTTGGCCACATGATTTCCCTGTGGAAGGGGAAGTACCCTATTTATTTTGAGGTCATTATGTCAAAGGTCAAGGTCACCGTTACCATAAATAGAATTTCTGTCAACAGGATCATTTCCGCACAATAATAGTTCTGTGAAAGGGGAAGAACCCTATTTATTTTGAGGTCATTAGGTCAAAGGTCAAGGTCACCATTACTATAAATAGAATTTCTGACAACAGGGTCGTTTCCACATGATAACTTTAGTTCTGTATATTGGATCTTTACCAAACTTGGCCACATGATTCCCTTGTGGAAGGGGGAAAACCCTATTTATATAGACGGGCATATTTTGTGATGCACACATTTCTTGTTGGCATATAAAAATGTTACTACAACTTTTATTTTTCTACAAATAAATGTTTTGTAGCCTAATTTACAACAATTTTAATGGAGCTTTAAATTTATATAATTATGATCTAATTTTGTACCAGCAAATAGATAACAACATGTGGTTAGGATACATCATATTAAAAGACATTGTGTGCATGTGGGTAGCAAGGATTTTTCAAAGGGCATTTGATTGACTCACAAAGTGAGATGGTCTTGTGGCCAGATAATCATACTTTAACCAAACTCCCAATTTTAGTATTCATAGGTCAACCAAAATCTTGTCTTTAATAGTCCTTCTTGGTTTTCAAATGAGGGGGTAGTGTGGGTCGTAGTTATAGTACATGTTATCTATAATTTTACTTTGCCAGCTGTGTTGTATTCAGTATGATGTATCATATCCTTTAATTATACCCCCCGCAAACAAAGTTTGGGGGGGTATAGAAGTTTCACCCTGTCTGTCTGTCCGCATAAAGGATACATGGCTCCTCCTACAGTTTTTCTGCTAGGAAGTTTTTATTTTGCCAATCATTTGTATATATATCAAAGATGTGCATGTGGTAAGGATTTAGATTTTTGTGCATTTTTACCAAAAATATAGATTGTTGAACTTAGTCATTTTTTTGTGAATTTGGCAAAAAGGGTACATGGTTTGTCCATGCAACTCCACCTAAAGTTTTTATGCTAGGAAGTTTTTATTTTGCAGATCATTTGTACATATATCAAAGATGTGCGTGTGGTAAGGATGTTGATTTTTGTGCATTTTTACCAAAAATATAGATTGTTGAACTTAGTCATTTTTTGGTGAATTTGGCAAAAAGGGTTCATGGTTTGTCCGCGCAACTCCTCCTAAAGTTTTTTCGCTAGGAAGTTTTTATAGTTTGTGCATACATCAAAGATGTGCATGTGGTAAGGATTTTGATTTTCATGAATTTTTACCAAAAATATAGATTGCTGAACTTAGCCATTTCTGTGTGAATATGGCAAAAAGGGTACATGGTTTGTCTGCGCAACTCCTCCTACAGTTTGTAAGTTAGGAAATTTTTACATTGCAGAACATTTGTACTCATATCGAAGATGTGCATGTTGTAAGGATTTTGATTTTCATGAATTTTACCAAAAAATATAGATTGTTGAACTTAGTTATTTTTTTTTATTTGTGAATTTGGCTGAAAGGGTTTGTCCGTGCAACTCCTCTTACAGTTTTTATGCTACGACGTTTTTATTTTTGTTGAATGTGTTAAACATTATACAATTATTGACTTTGATATAGGTTGCTACAGAGATTTATCAACCTGAAAAAAGTTATATTCACTGAGCCAAAGGCGAGGTGAATATTGCTTTTTGAGGGTTGATAAATCCCAGTAGCAACCTATTACAAAGTCAATGATCGTTTTATTATATGATTATACATGGGAAAAAACGCTTCCAGCATATTTTTAGCTTTTAAATATGTCCGGAATATTTTGACAGCTGCATTTGTTGCTCTACGTGTGTTTTTGGAATCTTTTTCTTTCAAGATTCTTCTGAATTCAGCCTCGTCCACTGTGGCAAACTGTGCAGACGACAATTCATTGTCCATTTTATTATTTTTTTTATGTACAGACGTCAACAAGCATTCTCTGATAGAGAATGACGTCAAGGAACCCCGGATGAAAGACGCCCCCTGATTGGTCAATGTTGCCGAGAGACGTAAAATTTGATTGGAACGTGGAATTCTGGAATCTATATTTCTATTTTTAGCCCAAATTGGGGTGACATTACAGTCCACACTA
>MJUT01055340.1:56037-68495 GCA_002080005.1 Gigantidas platifrons
TAAAATGATGAAATAAAGGTAAATATTTCACATTAAACAGCTTATCGAACCACTTTCCGCCTTTTGAGAACGAAAATTACCATCGATTGATTATTTGCTTGCAAGCAAATAATTTGACCTCGCTTTTTCCGTATGCAATTGACCTTACTAGTGACAGGTAAAAACAAATAATTTGTATGTTATCGCTATTAACTGCCAACTTGCATGGTTCTTTGTTTGTAATTAACACCGACTAAAAGCAGATTCACAAGAAATAAGTGCATTGTTGTACTGATTTAATGACGATTCGACAAACTCCGTAAACAATGTCGATAATTAATAAGATGGTGTCCATTTCTTGATCGATGTCAAAACACGACCAGTTGCACATTATTTCCCTGATAAGCATACATTTCATAACATTTATATGTTACAGAAACACGTTTTATTAAAGCATCAATCATATCTGATAATTTTTATGAGTAACAAAAATTTACGATTTGGCAGATAATGCCCCTTTAACAGTTATTGTAAAACAAATGAAATATTGTTACACGCAATAAAAAAACCCACAGAAAGCAACAACTTCCATCAGTGCTTTCAGCACTTTGATTTTAGATGGGGGTGATGACTCGCTTAGGAAATCTCTATATATTTTAGAAAAGTTCTCAGAATGTGCAGGACTAAAAGCAAATTTAGATAAAACTGAAGCCATATGGATTGGGTCAAAGGTACATTCAAAAGAAAAATTATTGCCAGGAGAAAAGCTAAAATGGAACCAATCGGGAAAATTTAAATTACTTGGTATCAACTATGATCTTTTTACTGAAGACAAAACAGCTATAAATTTAAAACAAAAAATAGAAAAAATAAGAACATTGTTAAACTCTTGGATTTATCGGGATCTGACTTATATGGGAAAAATTACAGTAATAAAATCTTTAGCAATTCCAATCTTAATCCAATCTCTCACTGTTTTGCCCAACCCTTCAGATAAAATAATAAATGAAATACAGAAAATTTTCTATTCATTCTTATGGAGTGGAAAGCCAGACAAAATTAAACGGAAAGTCATTATTGGCCAGTATGAGGAGGGGGGACTTAAAATGCCACATATAGAATCTTTTTGCCACGGACTGAAAATGATATGGATAAATAAAATATTGGACCCCTTAAAAATAGCTCCATGGAAAACATTATTTATTGATCAGTATTATAAATATGGGGCAGCTAAAATATGGATGTTAGACCAATATGGACTCTCAAAAGTTGCATCACATTTCAACAGATTTTGGACTGATATCTTTCAAAACTGGGGCAAATTAAGGGAGAGGTCTTCCGAAAGTGGTGATATTTCTTCAAATATTTTAACCCAATCCATATGGTTTAATAAAAAGTTAAAAATTGATAACACCATTGTTTTTTTATTATAAATGGTGTGATGCAGGAATATTTTTTTATAAATGATTTACTTGATGAGAACAATGGATTCCTTTTCTTCAATCGATTTAAAGAAATTTATGGGATAGAAACCACCTTTTTACAGTATATGGGAATTTTACATATGATACCACAAATTTGGAAGGTTAGAATTAAACTTACAAAAAAAATCACATTGATAACTTGTGAAAATTTTGAATATGTAAAAAAAAAACAAGAAATCGAGCCAATATTTCAACAGAAAAATTTTGTCAAACCACTTTGAACTACCAACAAAACAACAAGAAAGATGGAAAATAGAATTAAATACAGAAATTGTGAACTGGGATCTGATATACAAAATTCCTTTCTATTGTACAAAAAACAATAAATTTTCGGTATTTCAATACAAAATATTGCATAGAATTTTGTGTACTAATTCCCTTCTGTATAAATGTAAATTAAAAGAGACCCAACTATGTACTTTTTGTAATGAAACAAAAGAAACAATTTTGCATTTATTCTGGGAATGTAATATTGTCAAAAGTCTATGGTTAGAAATGGCAGAAATATTAAAAAACAAGTGTAATGTAGAAATTCCTATTTCGGCACAACATATAATACTTGGATCAGACATGCTTGATTACTCTATTAATCTATTCATTGTTCTCATTAAGTATTATATCTACTCTTGTAGATTTTCTGGACAAAAACCATGTGTATCAGGTGTAGTAAATTTATTAAAACGCACATGTGACATTGAAGTTCAATCTGCATCTTTCTATCAGACCCCTGCAATGAGAGAAAGAATTGTGAAGAAATGGGAAAATATTAAGATAATATTGGTATAAGGGAAGCAACTCAAAATATATACTGTTCTAGACAAATTCTAAATGGATGCACCACACATATGGACAGTGGGAAAGTGCATCCAATATGACTATTATATTGTATTGTATGTTATAAATATAGTTAGTTATTGATGAAAACCATTTTTAAGTATGTAATTTCTATTTCGAAAACTATACTTTTTGAAAATGATCTATTTTTTTCATTAGTTATTTATTTAAACTAACATGATAGTGACACAAGTAAATGATGTATTAGAATGTACACTGTATGACAATTTTTTGTAATGCTAATAGGTAGTGACTGACACTGTTCTGCTAAATATATCTGTAATGTATTATATGTATAATGTGAAAGTAAAAAATAAAAAAATAAATTATAAAAAAAAACCAGTTCGTGATGACGAACATATAAGTTTTGCAACGATGTCTTCATTCTAAGAGCAACGTAGCTTTTGCATCAGCAGCTGAGCCCTGCTCTGAAAATCTTTGGTTTTATACAACCGGGGTTCAAACCCGCGGTCGACCGCACTCGTTCATCATTTATAGAAAACAACCCAGAATAAAGAGACATTGGTTGATAGTGTACATTCATTCACAACCGTTAAGCATACAGGGTAGGTAGTTTCTGCTCCAATAGTGACACCCGTTGTGTTTCTCCTGTTACAAAGCCAGTGATAACTCATGAATGCGGACCGGAAAGTGCTTAGAAGTGGAACATATCAGTGATGATTTGTGACACAGATATTCCGCAACGGTTACCCAAGTCATGGTTGCGAACGAAAAACTTCAGAAGTGATAACTTCAATTTAACCACTAGGAACCCTTGTTTCAGTAACTTCCTTTCTATCGAGAAAAGTCGGCCCAAAAGTGACATAGCAACACACCATGGAGACACTGTATAGATTTTAGGCATTGATAACATTAATATCAATCACTCGCATCATTTCGAAATTTCACATTATTGATACTAAAAATGTGACGGAGGCGATGTTTGGTGTAAAGATATCAGATTCCGAAGAAAGTTATTTGTGCGTAAACTTCATTTAATACTTGCTACGTATATCCCTGTATCTAAATATAGTATACAACTTCTGAGTTACTTGAAACGTGATGATGAAGTGTAATTTAATCCCGAGTTACTTGAAACGTGATGATGAAGTGTAATTTAATCTGTATGAGCAACACCTCTCTTTTTTGTGATCTTAGGCCATTCGATTTGGACAATTGACATAAATATTATTTTTCTTATCACATTGCGAGTAATGTTTACATTTTGATATAATAACCTTGAATGTTTTTCGTTTTATATTTTATCGATTGACAACGTGGACAGATATACACCATCTGTTCAACTGATATGGGTGAAGTGGAGTTTGTTCTATTTTCTCTTTTGACGGTATGAATGTAAATTATAAAAATATAAATGATTCATGTCATTGGAATTACTGATCATTGTCATTTTCTTGAATTTAAGACGTAAAACAATAAAATATATGATATGCCATTCGAAATAATTGGAAGAAATGAGGCATGTAATTATAGTCCTAGTGTAGGTCAATAAATGTGTTGACCGACTGAATAGAATCAAGTATCGGTTAGTTTTTACTACTTGAATTATTAAGTGATGCAGTGGACAAGCTCGACAAATCTGCTACTTAATCTTCAATCTTTTTACATTACCTTCTTTTTATTGTAAAAACAAAGGATACAACATACTTTAAAATTATGCACGATGTACCATTCCTCTGGCAAGTTAAGCCTAAAACTCGAAAAATTTAGATACAAACATATATACCTATATAATTCTAAATGATATCCTCAAATTATAATTGTTTTGTTGTCGAAATCAGAAACGTATACTAAATTAAAAAAAAATATATATATTTTTGTTCATATCTAAACGTTCTATTTTATCATTGGGTATCTATATACTAAAATAGGAGGGTTGGGATCCTATCTTATACACCAGTTCCAGTTTGCCACATATTGATGTAAAAAAGTAGAGTCTTTTTCGGAAGCTTAAATGTTTTTAATTCGGTGCGTGTTCCAGTGAAGTAATTAGTTAATGTGTGTGCCAATACTGTTTTAACTTTTCATTATTGATTTAGTTTATCAAACTTTCAATTGCTACTTCATAGTATGATATATGTTCAACGGATCTCTAGAGCACATGGCTTCAATCTGACTATAATGAGTATCTTGTCCATACTACCACCTCTCGGTCAACTTGACTGATTGACACTATCGCTGTTTCAGTAATTGTCGGTTGCTCATGACACACAAAGCGACAGGCTACATTTTGCCAAATGAAAATCAACAGAGGTGTCTATATTTCCACATCGGAAACAGCGAGAATTCAAAATCAATTATGTTACGACGCGAAAGGTGTTTCAAAGATTAAGACAGACTAGATGCCCATTGTCTACTACATTGTCAAATAAACACATAGCTATAGTGATTCATTTTAATTTAGTTAAATCTACCTTTCAATTTATTTTTTAGATACAGTTATTTCAGAAAGAACTGTGTGAAGTATGTCCATCACCAGTACTCTGGCAAATTGTTGCGAAAGAAAAATGTCACAACATTTCCCGGTACCATTGTGTTTTGGATTCTACTACACATGAGTATAAACAAAAATGTCTCAAGCCTGTCGAAGAACCAGCCGGTTAGTTGAATTAGTATACGTTAATATTAAAATAATGATATATATGTTAATTATTCATAAAATAGTAAATAAGGACTCCTCATTTGTCATAGCCGATAAAAAAGTAGAGCATTTGCATACATTTCATTTCCTTTTAAAGCGGGCAGGAGATCACTCTTTAATATGCTTTTCATAATCTGTGCACAACTTGTGGGTATTGGTTTTGTTATAGAACTATCTTCTGATTTTCACAAGGTTCAAATGTCTACTAACTATATAAGAAAATTATACTTGATTATTTGTTCTGTCCGTTGCTCTGTCGTGGAACGGGTACCAGTTTGTCCACAGTATTAGGGGATTAACTCATATAATAAAATAAAATCAGGAATATGCAAATGGTTTATAAATGTCAGACGTATTTGAACGAACACTTTGCATCTAGATGAATAATTTGATCATGACGACAGTCAATATGGCACCACAAGGTATATTATTCTTAGTGATGGCTGATATATATGACAATTTCCTGTCACCATTCCTGACATCAAATATAGCTGCCATGGGTAATAATTGTTTTTGTAATATGATAAAATCATCTACATAACCTTTTGAAATCTTATATTACATGTGTATTTTTAAATGCACTAATATTTAGTTTTAATACCAATATAAATAAAACTGAAACTGAAATTTTATATTTTAAAATCCTCATTATTGAAAGAGAATATACTGAATAATAATTAATTGTTTGTAACCGTCATGTGACATTTCAAAAGTCAAGAATTATGTGTACTTGCAGGAAGCAGTATCATATTAGCAAATACATATTTGACTGTCGACAGCTGTAGTAATGATAGATACCAACCACGGAAGTTCTGGTCAAATGAACATAATAAGTGTGTATACAAAAAATCCTTATGCAGTGAAGAAGGTCAGTTGATATATAGTAACGGAACATCAATAGTAGACAGATCATGTCACTGTGATTACACCAAAGGATATGTATTCGCTAAGCTGCCTCGAAGTCAATGTGACTGTGTGCCTTCAAGAGAAGAATGTGGATGCTTGTTAAAGCAATGTCCAAATGCAAGCTATGCCTTGTCTCCAGGTAATTATTCTTTTCTGTTGTAATTCATAAATATTTCATTTAGATATATTTATTTTCTTTTTTTTACAAAATAGTGAATCACCTAGGTAACCGAATTGACATCTGACCACAAGCCTAACTCTATTGAAGTCGGGGTTCAGAGCCCCGGTATACTGCGTACCCACCTCAAGTGTTTAGGTTTTCAGACGAAGGACGATGGGAATTTCAACGGTCTGTTCATTATACTCATGGTCCTGTCGTCCCATGATGAGTTTGGCAGTCACAGTATACAACTTATGATTGTTGAAAGTGGCCATAAACACCGATAAGATAACTAATTAGTAGACGATACATATGTATAATAAACATTTACTGGCTCGACTATTGTACTTTCAATGTTTATATTGTTATTTATTTTTGTGGTAGGATTTTCTCAGTGGACACGAATCTGTGCAGGTTGTTAACTGTCTTTTGTTTTATATATCTGAATTGCCGCTGGAAATCCTGTTATCAAGCGGGGAGGGTCGATATTTCATTAACTGGAGTAGTAATAGAAGCAAGGCTTTTGGCGACCGGAAGTTCCATGCTGTTATAATGAGAAATAGGGTACCCTACAATAAGGTACCCTACACAGATATGACGTCACTGTTTCATGCAGGTGCACTAATTAATATTTCCTAATTAAAAATGCAAGTTATTGTATTTACATAATTCGGGTATGATGTAATTATTTTTTCATTGTATTAATTGGTATACTTTGATTGTGTATTGATTAAAGCACAACATGCTATGGTAAGTATAAATCCCATTAAATTATGTTTTGCTTGTCACCTGATATAGTTAAAAATCGTATGTGGGAATAATGATGTGTAAAGCTATAATTGGATTCAAGATGTTTTAGTGGTTTGTCGTATCTTTGTGTAAGATACCTTTCATATTCATTTTAATATATAACAAAGATAAATACTATATACAATAGATTTAATATCCCCGTCAATATAGACAGACATGGGTCGGAGAGCCATCCCATACTGCCTTTACAATTATTTATATTATCCCTAACCAATTATACATATTAATAAAATAGAGAGTCAACTACCACCCGACAGTATCTTCAACCTCACGAAAGGGCCAACAGTATGCTATCTTTCGTGCAGGGGCGTAAACTGCCGAGACCTGAAGTTAGCCTTTCCAGGATAGTTCACTCTCTAGAAAGATTATTTACATCGCGAGCCGAGATCCACGAGTTGAATTTCTTTGGCCAGTTTAACCATTTAACAAAATAGTTTTTATTGTTTCCTTTTCCTTTCGTCTTCAGAATTTTCTCTATTTTCCACATGTCATCGTCCCGTACATCTACTTTCTGCAATTCTGACTGATAAAACGTTCCTTTAATTTCTTCATCATGAAAATCCTTCAATTTATATATTGGGACTCCACCACGCATTATTCTTTGGGTAATCTTAAATATTTCACCGCTCCATTTTTCGTCGTATTCTCTTGTAAATATATTTCTAATATATGTGATTCTCACTTTATCTCCTACTTTAAAACGAAAAGGTTTCCGTATTGTCTTTCTTTTACTTTCGGTTAAAACCTTTTTAGGCCAATATATTTTCCATCACAGGTTGGTTTCTTTGCCTTTAGTCACCTTGTTCGGAGGCATACCTATCGTTCTATGGTATGTTTTATTATAACTTCCAGCGAATTTCTGTAATTCCTCTATGTAATCATACGACTGAGCGTGTGTGAAATATCTGTACATCTTTGACTTAATGGTCTTAATCACTCTTTCGACATAGTTGGCTTTGATTTCTGTATTTTGTGCAAACAAATGTTTGATCCGTCTGTTTCAAAAGAGACTCTACTAATCGTGATCTAAATTCTTGGCCTTTATCAGTTCTTATTCTGCTAGGCAATCTCCCTTCAGCGAAAATGCTTTTCAAAGCTTTCATTACAGATTCACCTCTCTTGTTCTTCAGTGGTCACAGCCATAGGTATTTGGAGAAGATGTCGATTGCCACCAATATAAAGTTATATCCGCGATTATATTTTGAAAATTTTGTCATATCCATTAAATCTACATCCCATTGGTCATCTATGCCAATCACAACAACCCTGTTTCTTTTGACTGGTCTTTTTATAGGTCTTTGCAGACTATATGGTTCCTGTCGGTGTAACCATTTATTTATCTTGTATTTACTTAGAACGAATTTTCCATCTTTTCTGACGAATCTGTATAATTTATCTGGGCCGGCAAAACTTGCAGGATTAGATGGATCGTAATATATTTTCTTTAAATATTGTTCCCAAGAAGCCATCTGTATGGTGTGGAGATTTCTAATAAAATGAAATATATGAAGAATAATGTTCTTTTATATTAGTCCTCCTCCTCCTCCCCCTCCTTCTCCTCTGACTCATTATCGTCGTCGTCCTCTTCATCAACGCTTTCATAGTTTTCATTATCGATGACTTCATCAAGGTAATTTTTCAACATGTGTTTATACTTTCGTATGGCTATTTTTATGGCTTTATTGTAGTCCATGCCATCTTGTATCAGGTCATCGACCATTTTCATGACTTTCAAGTGTAAACTGCCATTCTTTAATTGAAGTATGTATTGGATTAAACTATGGTATCTGAGCATCATTTGATCCAGATCTTCATCTTTCAGTTTCCGATTGGCTTTCAGCCTTGCCTCTTCCTCAGTTTGTCCATCTTTTATATATTTATCCACCTTAGATTCCCATTTGTCTTCGTTTTGCTCTCTAGCAAGTTCGGCTAATTGCGTGAAAGCTACGTCTTCCCCTTCATCAATAGTAGTCTGCTCTTCTAAGCGTGACTTCTTAGATGGTATATAATCATCCTCATTATCGTCTCTCTGACGCTTCAGTTCATTGGTTTCGGGACACCAGCGATGCATATGTCTAGCCAAATCAGGTATATTTTCAAATAGTAATCCACAATCGTCACAAGAAGGCATTTTCTCTTCAGTGTTGGTATTATCTTTCTCAACGTCTCTTAAATACGTCTGCTCACTTCGATGTCCGTCTTCAAACTGATCAACCTCTGACGTATCTCTGTTAATATACTCATTTATACTACCACCTATCAAATTACTACTTTTGTATGGCTGACAGCGTAGACTTTCTCGCTCCAGACTATTGTCGAATATATCTGTTTTTAATCTATCTTCTTCTGGAGTGCTTTGTTTTAGGTCTATAAATAGATATCCATAGGGTCTTTTAGTAGCCTCTATGTATTTGTTCATGAATTTCTTTGAGTTACTGGGATACATCTGTCTGGCAAGTATGGCTGGTCCGACTTGATCTCTTGGATTCTTAAATAAGACTATATATTGTGTATTGATACTCATGGTTCTGTTTTCTTTTCCCTTTGAGAAGCCGTTTTGCAATATGCAAGCAACACTGATATTTCTGTGATGACTTCCCTCTACGAAAAGCTCACACACGTCTTTACTGTTAGTAGCATCTCTCATCAGATCGTCAATGACAATTAAACTGGGATATCTAGTGTCTATTAACGAGTCGTCGTTCAGCTGTTCTGGTATACCTTGTACGAATACAATGTTGTTGATCCTGCTTTGCATTTCACTGAACAGAGGTTGCCACCTCTTGTAACACCATATGATGCGTTCCGGTGGTGGTTCGATCATGATCTGTGCACGGGTCAATAACCTGTTCATCCAACAAGATTTTCCACTGGACGTGGGACCGATTGCCATTAAAGTGAACGGATGTTGTAAAACAACATGCGACGGAGGCGGCGGTGGTGGTGGCGGCGGTGGATACGCTTGACTGCTCGGTGAATATGCATGGCTGATTCCATGTTTGTTTCTTTTATGTCTCAACATGACGTCTTTTCTTGAAAACTCCATATCACACTCTGTGCAAGTCGTAGACATCGTAGAGACTCTGTTAAACATGTCTTACTCCTTCAACTGCTCAGACCAAAATGACAAAAATGTCTGCTCTGTTGCAATTTATATTCTCCAATGACCATAGGCTAGACTACTAATGCCATCGTCTAAAATATACCGTTTATCGTCGAATGGAGACAGTCCAAGTTTATTTATGGATATATTGTATAACTGATGATCATAGGATCTGATCTGATTCATGGTAGACATGTGTAAGGTCTTATCAAACAAACACTGTTTGTAATGCTGATGCTTGATGTGATGCTTGATGACGCTCTTCTTTATATCTTTGGCCGTCTTCTTTTCTTTTAAGCATCCTTCCTCTTCATAGATCATAGAATACATCTTTGATTTGAGACCCACGAATTCTTCTTGTATTGGGATGCCATGTGTTTCGTCTTTCATTTTCCCAAGAACTTTCTTATTTTCTGTGCTGTATAATGGGTGTTCTGGGTCATATTCTGATGTGTCAAATAAATGTTTGTCTCTCATCATATCCTCATATATATTTTCGGTGGAGATGTTGTAGCATAGACTATCAGTGTCGGTGAACAGCAGTTGTGCGTTAGATCCATACCTCTTCTTAATATAGTTGTAGTGAAAGTCGTACATAAGTGTCTTAGACACATCTAATATAGTAAACCCTACATAGATAGGTCTGTTGAGGTAGAGACGTTGTTTCAACATGTGAACGGCCACTAGATCCTCGTTAAATATTCTAAAGGCGTGGAAGGTGGGTTTGCTGGTGAGCTTCCTGGCTTTTGATTGGTTGTTTACCAACTGGACTATAAGTCTCCTACGTAGGTTCTCCATCATTTTTCCAAACACGGCGTTGTTCATCAGTTTAAAAAAATCTTTCTCGAACTCGTTGTTTGCCATCTTTCTTTTCTGTGTATTAAAATCGATATACGTCTTCAACCACGGTTGCTGTTTAAAAGTCATGACTCTATGAATCTTGGTAAGTCTCATTCCCAAGGACAAATACAGTTTTAGGTTTCTGTAATGTACCACATATTTCTCCTTTGGGTGTAGATTGGGTATCAGTTTTTCTGCTGAGGTACCCTTAAGTTCTAGCTCTTCTAGAAGCTTCTTTGCATAGGATGACAGCATGTCTTCTGTTACTTTCATTTTCTCGGGTGCTAGAGGATATTCATTGTGAAGATCATGGAGTTCCGGTGGATAATCTAGATCTACTTCTAGTATAAATCCATCTTCACTATCATCAGACACAGAGTTAATGTTTAAATGTTCTAATTCTTCTTTTTCAAGCCATCTGAACCCATCAACCGGAAGTGCTTGAGACATAGCCCACCCGTATAGGTTGTTGGCATCTAAATAGGTCACGTGGTTACTTGGTTGACTAGAATCATAGTCGGGTATATATTTGTTGTTGGCTTTAGCATGTCTATGTGTTATCATGGATATACCCCCTCGTAGTCCTTTTTCAATGAACAAGTGCATATCGATATCTGTTAGTAATTCAAGTCGTACACCGGTCATTTTCAAGGCAGCTTGCCATGCGAGTCCCGGTGACGTTTAGAAATGTGCAGCGTCTAATCCATAATAGTTAAGACATATGTCTCTGAAATTTTCAAATACGTCAGCTAACGATAGAACATCAGTTAAAACATATAAATCATGGTATTGCCCAAGGTTCTGTATGTTAAAGTCTTTCCATATGCACTGAGCATGTGCATAATCTTCCACTGAAATATCTTCTCCGGATAATGTACTGTAAAATGCTTCTTTTGGAGGAAGTTGTTCCTCTGTGAATTTGCATTCAGAATCCAGATACTCGTACGGATATATTTGTTTTCTCAGAAGCAGGTCTATCTTTTCTGTTCCAAAATATTCTGTCATGTGGTAAAATTTCATGGGCCCTTCCTTGGCAAGGTTATCTACTAACCTTTCCATCGAAGAAGACATGAACTGAAAGGAATCAATAAAATCCATGCATCCCAGCGAAAATGATATATATTTTTCCATGTTGTTTGGTATACATTTTATCTGTTTGTTGACTTTCCCAATGGCCTGCATTATGAGATGGCTGTCGTAGCCTCTTAAGTTGTGAAAAACTACGGGTATACGACCCGTAAATTTATAGTTAATGTTACAGTTGTTGTGGGCCGCTCCTCTAAATTTTCCGGTCACGTGACAGTGATCTCTTACCCTATCTTTACCGAGCTCTTTATTGCATATATGACAGTTGATTGCCTTTTTGAACGTCTGCCAATCACTACCGCTCATTTTCATCGGTTCGCATTGTTTAAACTTTTTCTCTATGTCTTCTTGTTCTTTCACCATACATTCCACAAATTTGTCAGCAGCATCTAAACCTCGATACACCACTGGTCGGTTAGACGTTTCATTTGTCAAACCGACGACTTTGTAGGCAAATCCACAGGCTACGTGTTTGGTAGTTTTTATAGTCGACGACATTTTTGGATCGTTTTCACACCCTTCGATTGGAATCAGTAGACTTTCAAAGTCGGCATAAATGATGTATGGTACTTTCAGTTGTTTACGAATATCTTT
>MJUT01055344.1:863-22938 GCA_002080005.1 Gigantidas platifrons
CTCATGTTACCTGTGTCTGTCTTGTGACTCATGTTACCTGTGTCTGTCTTGTGGCTCATGTTACCTGTGTCTGTCTTGTGGCTCATGTTACCTGTGTCTGTCTTGTGGCTCATGTTACTTGTGTCTCTGGATTGTCCATTCTTGATTGTAGCTGCGGTTTTCTCTAACGTTTATTTTAACATTTATATTAAATTAAATAAGAATTGGTTGCCCAAACTAAATATCTTTATTCCAACTTTTCTTAAATTTAATCATATCACACTGTTGTTTATTTTATTTATTTTTTGTTAGGAAGCTGGCGATCAGCATAGATTCTGCAAACAATGTGTATATAAAGAAACACTCTTAACATGTTTGCTAATAAAAAAGACTGTTAACCAATCAAAAAGACTATCAGCCATTCAAAATTCTATTTCTTGCAGCCATTGATTGTTGGAAGGCATCTGTACGGATTCTCATTACACCTTTGGTATCTTCAAACTCTTCTTGACCAATCACCTTTCTACTATCCACGAGAACGTCAGATAAATACGTATCTTTCCATATGTTTTGCCTTTTTGAATATACTTGAAGTAGAACTAACAAGATGAAGCAGTAAAGTATAGGTAATTTTATTTGTTTCGTATTTTAATCTCCGTTTTTATAACTTTTATGCTGAAAATCTGTCACTTCGGACTTGAGTATTCTGTCTGAGTTCTAAAAAGCATATCCACTTTTCCCACATTTTAGCCAACAGCATATCATTTTTATTTTTATTATGAAAGACATGCTATATGAAAACTTACAGTTCTAATATGGCGGTGTTCGTCCATTTCTTGCAAATATATACCGAGATAGCAATAATATTTCGACGAATCGAGACTCTGTAATTCTCAAACAAACCATTAGACCAGGTTAGAAAGATATTAAAGGAGAAAATACAAGATATTGTTCGATGAAGTGGGATCAGCGTCGTAAATTGGAAGCGATATTTCCTTCAAACACAAATTTGTGAAAAAATCTTAAATGCAGAGAGGTATAGTGATAAAATGTAGATTCCTCGTGTTGCTCGCATGTTTAGGAACCATCAGGATGTATAGATCGTGTATGGTTTTGTCAGTAAGATGATGCTTTCATAACACTGAATATCGATAAACTTAGATTCCATACAGTGGCCATCGCCACCACGAATGTATGACTAATTCAGGGGCGAGTTGGTAATAGCGTTGTCAACTGGGGAAAATACCGTTGATGAAATGCGCTTCCAGGGGCGAGTTGGTAATAGCGTTGTCAACTGGGGAAAACACCATTGATGAAACGTGCTTCCAGGGGCGAGTTGGTAATAGCGTTGTCAACTGGGAAAAACACCATTGATGAAACGTGCTTCCAGGAGCGAGTTGGTAATAGCGTTGTCAACTGGGGAAAACACCATTGATGAAACGTGCTTCCAGGGGCGAGTTGGTAATATCGTTGTCAACTGGGGAAAACACCATTGATGAAACGTGCTTGGTATCTTCAAACTTTTCTGACTAACGATCTAAAGGAATCAATGAAACATTTATTGCATATTATATTAAACTTTACTTCGTAAAACATTACTCAAAGGGTTGGCCAGAGGAGCTTAGCGGTGCTTATTTTGGGGGTTATGATTACTGTCACCTGACAGGCAAAATAAATTTTACTGCTTCAATATAACGCAATATGTCATTTTTGAAATTGTGTAAACATGTTGCGTCCACTCAGGGGCGAAAACAAAATTCTGTCAACAAGAAATCTCAGAGGATAAAATAAGGGAGAACTGATTCTTACAAACATCTCAAGAGAGACAGTATTTCAGTGTTGCATATATGTAATTTAATACATTTTGTATATGCCTTATATATCTGATTTACATGACATTTGTTGTGAAAAGGTCACATGATGAACGACAATCTAAAGATAACTCAAGTGCGGAAGTATTAAAATGGCAAACAATAACAAAATAGTAATAACATTAACCCATTTTTACTATCAGTAAGATATTTCACATTGTATGTTTTGTAGATCGTTGTTTGTCCTTTTTCTTTTGGCTATTGTAGTCTGCCCTTCGATGTACGGATTCTGATTACCTCTTTGGTATCTTCAAACTCTTTTCACATAAAAGGTTTAATTATGTTTTAATAGCACAATTTATCCTGGTGTTTTCGCAGGAGATCTTGAAATCGCATTAAAAACTACACACATTAATTTATGAATATACAATTATCATAAATGAATTCATTCTATTCTATTTTCCCCCTACAACTCCAAAGACACATGTGAAGTATGCAATAAATAAATATACGTTGTGCTAACGAATGTTACATCCAACACACTAACCAATCAATGCTCGCTACGTTACGCTTGACCTTGCATTCAGATTTTGTTCAACGTCGACGTCTTCTGAGTACTTTAATTATTACATCTAAGCCAAGGATTTTTAAAAGGTTTTTTCATCCTATTTCCAAAACTTTTTTTTCGGAAGATAGCAACTCCTTGTTAAAAATAATTATGTTACTTGCGTACAGATGATAAGAGATTGTATTGGCATTTAGATGATGGTTCAGAGTTATCCAATTGTCTTCCGATGACCTTTAACTTGTGTACTATTTAACATTTGAATGACGGCGGAGGTCATTGACTCTGTATTATGTAGAAGACAACTTACTTTTACGTCACGGAAAATTTATGTGAGGGTTGGCGCTTCACTCACGTGTGGAAAATACTTAATTGACCGCACCATGTCTCTAAAAGAGGACGTTAGGGCCTATTAAAAAAGATTTAAGATACCAAAGAGGTAATCAGAATCTGTATACCGACGGACAGACAACACAATAACCAAAAGGAAAAGGACCAAATGGTCTATAAAACTAGTTTAATCCCAGCACTTCTTATATTGTACATGTTTCAATCTAAGAGAGTCAGCGATTGTGTACGTGATGACATGTATTAAGGTAGCCATTGTGTCTACGAATTGACAGATTGGTTTCGGGACTGTTCTAATGGTGTAAAAGAGTGTATGTGTGTCCTTTTATTTACATACTTTCAGTTATACGGAGTACATTTTTGTAATATTTGAATATCAATAAATGCCAACACATATAAAAAAAAATAGAAATGTAATTGAAAAATAAACATATGATGCTACCAGCTGACACTTCCCATACATGTAAAATAAAATTAATATTGATCCTTTCGACACTTCTCATGTACTGACACTGTAGAGATAGCTATGTTACCATCTGACTCTGTCCATGTTGTGATACTACCAGCAGAATTCGCCCATCTTCGTCTCGCCCCATATGGAATTTACTGACCCCGTATATAACGTATTAGGTCACTAACACACTGTGTAACTAATAATATCTTGATAATAGCAACTGACACAGTCAATATATTGATACTATCAGCTGACACAGCCAATGTATTGATACTACCAGCTGACAGACAATGTATTGATACTGCCAGCTGACACCGCCAATGTATTGATACTACCAGCTGACACAGCCAATATATATATTGATACTACCAGCTGACACAGTACATGTATTGATACTACCAGCTCAAACAGACAATATGTTGATACCACCAGCTGACACAGCCAATATATATAGTGATACTACCAGCTGACACAGTACATGTATTGATACTACCAGCTGAAACAGACAATATGTTGATACCACCATCTGACACAGCCAATATATATAGTGATACTACCAGCTGACACAGTACATATATTGATACTACCAGCTGACAGACAATATGTTGATACCACCAGCTGACACAGCCAATATATATATTGATACTGCCAGCTAACACATCCAATATATATATTGATACTGCCAGCTGACACAGCTAATATATATATTGTTACTACCAGCTGACACAGTACATATATTGATACTGCCAGCTAGCATATCCAATATATATATATTGATACCACCAGCTGACACAGTTAATGTATTGATACTAGCAGCTGACACAGCCAATATATTGATACTACCAGCTGACACAGCCAATGTATTGACACTACCAGCTGACACAGCCAATGTATTGATACTACCAACTGACACAGTCAATGTATTGATACGACCAGCTGACACAGCCAATGTATTGATACTACCAGCTGACACAGCCAATATATTGATACTACCAGCTGACACAGCCTATGTATTCAATACTACCAGCGACACATCCAATATATTGATACTACCAGCTGACACAGCCAATATATTGATACTATCAGCCAACATCACTCATATAGTGATATTTATGATGCATAAAGTAAAAAAAAATGAAATATTAATCCAGTATAAAGACAAAAATCAAACAATTGGTATATATGATGGTTAATTAGATTACAGAGTAAGGAATTTATGAATGTCATCAGTCACTGTTTTCTATAAAAAACAACATTTAGATGGTACACTGACTGTGTTATCTTCAGGCATCCGATGAAATGGTGGTTTCTCTGCAAAAAAAACCTCTTTTTAAATAACAAATGTCAAATAATAAAGCTAAACCTATCACTCTAGAACAAACAGAGCATTAAAATAATCCTACATATGGCTACAACAGTAAAATAAAAATAACACCACCACATTTGTATGCCTGTCCCAAGTCAGGACCTGGACGTTATATAAGATGTTCAGTGAGTTAATGTGAGTTGATTGTTAGTTTGTTGATATTGGTGGAAATGTTGACCATCACTGTTTTAACTTTCTTTCATAACACTTTATAATACTTTTTTCATATTTACATTCTTATTATTACATGGTCGTGATCCTTTGGTAGCTTGAATTACTCCTATCTATGAAGGGGTTGGAGTGGCCGTGATCATATGGTAGTTAGATATAAATTGTACATGTATTAGCATCTAAACGGAATGTGATTTAGGTAAGGATTAACACTTGATACATTCGGACTTTTACAGTAAACATAATAGGTGATACAATGATAAGTCATTAATAAATTTTATTCATGTCTTGTGTCAAATGTTGCCTGTGTATCTGCATTGCGAATTTTTTATTCTTCCTTCGGAACTAACAGTCCCACTTATAAACGATGTTCGGTTCGTCCTTGCCTCCAGTAGTTTGTAGAAGGGCTCCTGTCTTTTTTTCAACGTTATTTGTGTTTGTTTGCGTAGAGTGGCATCCAACACATATTGTATTGTGTTTTTTATTTTATTTGTCTTCGTCTTGTATCTTGTGTACCCGATGTTTCCAGTTTCTCTGGGTTGTTCAGTCTCCAATGCAAGTTCGGTTTTCTCTAACGTTTATTGTAACAGATATATAAGTAATAGTTACTACTTCTTACTCTGCACTGATTCTATTTGGACAGTCAATGGCATTGACTAGATATTTTTTGGCTTTAAAAGGTTACTGACCAAAGCATATTGTTTTAATGTGTAGTATTTGAACTCGCTGCGATATAGACCAAACTGACCTAAAGACTCGCTTTTTTATCTACTTCTAAATCGTATATTTTACGTCAATGCACATGCATTTCATACTTAATTGTTGTTTATTATTAATGAATAAATTGAAAAACAAAAAATACCACACCGTCGAAACAGTTCCAACTCCAATAGAAAAATCCATAGCACACAAATACATGACTGCTCTCTGACCTGGCTTAGCACAGGCGCTTCAATAAATAGTGTCAGAGCTAAACTACTTTTATATGTCCAACCCTCCCATCTTAGTGAAATAATGCGGTCATGCAAGTACTTTCAACTTGTTAGAAAATGCCAACCCTCGCATATACTGGGAGAACAGCGATATTATAAGGAACGCTATAATCTTATACATAATAAATATAATCATTGTGACACTGAAGTTGTCATACATATAACAGTAGTTCTATTAAACAGGCCTAATGGATGGGTTCGAAAACAAATGTCACTAAACCCCCATCCCAACAAAAAAAAGTAAAGAACGGTAATAACAAAATTACCGAACACACCGAGCAATCTTCCAAATGGAAAGGCAAAACTCATAAATCAACAACAGATAAAATCAGTCAACAACCGGAAAACTGGGAATAACCGCAATGGCCCTGACTTGGTACAGGGCCTCGTTGATTATTTTTAAGCATCTACAATTTGGAGTGTATTCTCTTACATAATACATTTGTTTTCATTTTATATTTTTACCTTTTTAATGTTCAGAAAGCTAAATACGCCACAATTAACAAAAAATAAACAATAAAAGTTTATCGGCATCCGTGCTCTCTATTCTCGTTTATATTTAGATATTTCAAGGTCTTTCAAGTGTCCCAAATGTTCACCTGTGGTCTGTTTGATTTGTTAAATTGCGGTCGGTTCGTTGGCTGTTTTTGTATTGCGAGAATACTCGTCAGTTCTGAACATAAATTATATCAGAACTCAAATACTTGTATCGTGTCTTGTATATATTGATCAATTGCTTTTTTTAAGCAAATTGTTGATATTTTTTTTTTAACAAAGTTTACTATCAAGAGCTATTTATACTAATTATAGAATTTATTAATGTAGTTAACTTAGCTAAGTGATCAGATGGATGTTTTGAAAGTCAAAGTAGACTTTAAAAAACCCAGCAGTGGTTCGAGACACGAAAGTCCCAAAATAAGTAAAACACGTTTTTAAGCCTAAAATAGTCAAAGGTTAAAGTTCATATATTCAAGAACAAAATAATAAACTGTAGATTCTTAAAAATAATCTGCTATTCGAACAATAGTGTGACGTCAGAGAAATGTATTATTAATGAGAATGGAAATAAGTTTTGTAACACTGGCTGCATATATCATGATGGCAAAACCTTGAAATAAGAACCAACCTTGAGGATTTGAATATTCATTTGATCAAACAATCACCTAAACATATGTCCTTTCTTAATTCACGGCTTATAGTATAACCGGGTGTGTAACACGAGTAACACGATGGGTGCCATTAGTGGAGCATGAATTGTTTACTCTCCACGAGTTCACCCCTGGTTTTCAGAGGGATTAGTGTTACGCGATCTTTAGTTTTCTGTGTAGTGTTTTGTAGATCATTGTTTGTCGTTTTGGCCGTTGCATTGTCTGTACTAATTCGATTTACGACTTTTGATTACCCCTTGTGATATCTTCAAACTGTTCACGCCATTTAAGATGGTTGTTGATATCGTTGCTCTTAAGACGTATAGTCCGATATATTGTAACGTGAATCGAGCGGTATGCATCTTGCTTTGACAATAAAAAACAAATAAAAGAAAGAAAAATTAAGAAAAATGTTTGTTCTACTGGTTTCAGGTTCGTATCCTGTTTCCCAGAATTTGTGAAGTTAAATAGTTAATGAGGACAGTATAGACATACCACTTGTACAGTGGTTATGATTAGATATGTCTGCGGATATGTTTATTTTATTTAAAATCAAAGAAAAAAAAGTACTGCATATGACCCTACAGTTCTAAGGGATGGAAAAACCTATTGCATTACCTATGATGTCTTAATAAGCTATTTAAGCAAAACTATAGTCTTACCTCAGCATAAAGTGATCATACAACAACGAACATATGTCACAGTGGACGTATGATACAGTGAATAAATGACACAGTAGATATATGCTATAATGGATATATGACTCGATGGATATATGCTACAATGGATATACGCCACGATAGATTTATAACACGATGGATATATGCTACAATGGATATATGCCACGATAGATTTATAACACGATGGATATATGACCAATAGATGTATGCTACAATGGATACATGACAGAGTAGCTCTATGACCTTAATCTAGCAATTTATGGTTTGCACAATTATATTTGTAGCCCTCTTCACATTGAAATACATAAATTACACGATTCAAATGTATCTATAGGGGGCGTCTATCCAGACCTTTATCTGGGACCTTATGTCACTTCTATGACATATCTCTCTAGAGACGTTTCTCTAAAACATTTGTCTACACCAGTAGACTATGATGCATCCATGATATACCACACAAATTGCAATTAAGATCCTCTATACAAACTCACTATTGCAACTTGTCGATCTTCACTGTTCCCATGTTCGAGCTACCAACACAGAATCACTCTTTCATCAGAAATTTCACCTTTTATATACCCTGTTTTGGACTATACCATTTTATGCAGAAGATTCCAAAAGTCTGCATCATCAAAACGATTTCATTTTACCCAATGATAACCATAAAGCGTGTAAATGCTCAGACTATTTCCGTGGATTATTTCATATCCCAACCCGTTTATGACTCTGTTAACTATCGTAGTAATCATAAACAATATGGAAACTAAAAATAGAAACATAGAAACAATTCGTATGCTTAAAATGTTATATCTAACCAACAACTCGATAGTTAAAAATAGTCTATAGTTTCGGAAGTTGCAACTTAATAGCTTGTATGCAAAATGTGTACATTAAACAGGAAAATAATGTCTTACCGATCGTTAAAACAATATACACCAAAAGGGGAAATCCGTGGAAGTGGGGAAAGAAATTATACGGTCAAGTGCGTAAATTATCACCTATATATAGCCCCAATTTATTTTTAGAATTTGCATACACATTTTAAATACGTGTTAGCAAATTTTGTCACAATATCCCCGCCTCCAAGAAATGCGTCCTCGCATTTACCTACTCTTCAAGCTTCAACTGATAGCTTCGATTCATGTGGCCATTTTTCAGACCCAAACTCTATCAACATGCAAAGCAGAGGTTTTGTCATCAGCTGGACATATCCCACAAGGAAAGGCTTCGATGCCTATCAATGCTAAGTGCCGAACGCCATCGGTCACTAGTCTAACATGTTCTAACACCTGGTTGGTCAGAACTTCAGCTCGTAGACATTTAGTCTACCTCCATGTCCAGAGTTCCATCAGTTTCTACTAGGAAGATAAATTCGTAACTACGTGTAATGTGACATTGTACCTAACACCAAAACTTAAACAGACTTTCCTATTCCCTAACATCATCTAAATGCTTATAACCCTATAGCTGAGCAACTGTTACAGAAATTTACTGCAACAATTAACAAATTTAACCACCTTAATAACCATAGAAAATCATTTAAACTGCCACTGGAAAAGAAATATAAAATGTCAAAAAACGGTAAGAAGTAATTTTGCCTAAGTAGCGGCTTCATAATTATGCCTACTCTTAACGAAAACAGCTCCGAAGAGACTGCTGTTACTGAAGGGGTCTTTAACGTGCACAGGCGTGGCGCTCACTGAACACGGGACCTCGGATTTAACGTCCCCATCCGACGGACACACATATATAGAAAATCAGACAATAGAATGGTATCATATGTATATGTAACTCACATACATGTATAACATAAAGACAACCTATATCAATGCAAAGACTAACACAAATTTATTCACAAACATAATCATCAAAACGCGCCAGACGTTTGATTTCTCCTCTCGAGAATACACTTGTGTTATATCCTTATTATTGTCCTCAGTTTCCCAAGAAAGTCGCTGCTCAACTCTCTTTCAGACTCTGTCACAGTGAATGACAGAATTCGTGCCATCTCTACCACAATTAATCTCATACAACACTTCCGACACCTTTCTCTTTCCTTCGAAAGGACCCCTCCAAAATGAAGTCAGCTTTGGCAAACAACCAATTTGTTTCACAGGGAAGTAGACATATACTTTATCTCCTGTCTCAAACCTTTCCCATGACACTTTTCTATCATGGTACGTCTTCTGGCGTAATATGCTACCGTCTAAGTACTTCCTCACCAATTCATGTGCTTGTTCTAATCTCTCTCATTTCCCATACTCAACGATTTGGCTAGAGGGCATTTCATAAACCAAATCAAGTGGCATTGTAATTTCTTGCCCAAACATAAGCATGTTTGGGGTGAAACTCGTTGTTTCGCGTTCTGCTGACCTGTATGCCATCATGATATAAGGCAGCTGCCTATCCCAGTCTCTGTGATTTTCTTTAACGTAATTGTGTCAATAGTCGACTTAGGTCTGTATTTAAAGACCAAGAAGCTGTTAAGTGTCTTTCCTCTCTTCATGACAAATATGTTATCGTTCCTGCGGACAAGGCTTGCAACAACATCGTGTTTGTATGTAAATCATATTACTACGAATGCTTAATCAAGGGATTAGGCATAAATAACAACACCTCTGGTAATACCACATACAAACCAACTTCGTTCGACAAAGATGAAATCCTAGCTAACCACAGATCCTTCATGACCTCTTTAAACATTCCTTCTGGTAAAGAGTCTGAGGATATACCCTATTTGTATTGGATACCTAAACTCCATAAGACACCATACAAAGAAAGGTACATAGCGGGAGCATCAACTTGTTCGACGAAAGAATTGTCTATTCACCTAACAAAGATTCTGTCTGCAGTAAAAGAGGGACAACAGAAATATTGTGAAACTGTATACTCGCGTAGTGGCATAAATCACATGTGGATTTTGAAAAACTCGAAAGATCTGTTGGATAACCTTAAATCAAGATCTTTCTCTCAAGTATCCTCCATCAAAACTTTTGATTTTTCAACTCTATATACCACCCTACCGCATGACAAATTAAAAACCCGCTTAAAAGAAACAATCCACAAAGCTTTCAATCATAGAAACGACGTCTCAAAATTTGTTGTGTTAGGTTACAATTCCATATATTTTTCTAACATAATTCAAAAAGGTAAAACATGCTACTCCGAGGAACAAGTGATCAGCATGCTGGAATTCCTCATCGATAACATATTTGTCTCCTTTGGAGGGACACTGTTTCCAGCATACCAATGGGTACGAATTGTGCCCCTCTTCTAGCCGATTTATTTTTATACTCGTATGAGTCGGAGTTTCTTCAAAAACTTGTTAAAGATAAGAAGATTCACGAAGCTAGAGCCTTTAATTTCACATACAGGTATATTGATGACGTTTTATCTATAAATAATTCTAGATTTGCAGAATTTCTTCCATTGATATATCCCCCAGAGCTGGAAATTAAAGAGACCACAGACACAGCTTCGTCCGCATCATTTTTGGACTTATACCTCGAATTTGACGACAGTGGCCAACTCAGTACTAAAATCTATGATAAACGAGATGACTTCAATTTTAAAATCATAAATTTTCCTAATATGTGCAGCAATATACCAGCTTCTCCTGCATATGGTGTTTACATCTCGCAATTGATTTGTTATGCAAGAGCCAGTAGCAATTATTCTGACTTCTTGAAGCGTCATCTTTGTCTGAAAAAGAGGCTACTGGACCAGGGCTATAAAAAGATTCGCCTTATTCGATCTCTTAAAAAGTTTATATTCCGATATCAAGATCTTGTCGGAATATATTCTGTCTCTGCAGATACAATGGTAAAAGATACATTTTCATATAGTG
Source organism: Gigantidas platifrons (assembly GCA_002080005.1). Taxonomy (NCBI): domain Eukaryota; kingdom Metazoa; phylum Mollusca; class Bivalvia; order Mytilida; family Modiolidae; genus Gigantidas; species Gigantidas platifrons. The sequence goes on from MJUT01055344.1 coordinate 12,225, forward strand.
AAAATGTATAAAAATAAGGATTTGGTATACGTGGTTACAATGTCAAAAATATTTTCTGTGAATGTGTGACGTAAAAATGTTTTTGACATTTAATGTCGTAATAAAAATACTTCAAAGGACTCATAGTTATTGATGGGGATGGTTCACGAGATATATTAGATACCCTCCTAACTAAATTTAGTACTGTTTGACTACTATTTTACCTATTTTGTTCCAGTATTGTTATAAATGTCGTTATAATGACAACCGGAACATTTGAACCGTAATGGAAGCGTTAGGTTAGCGCCGTAAAATCTGATTCAATTCACCATTTCTTTACAAATGCTTGTACCAAGTCAGGACCATTGCGGTTTCCCGGTTGTTGACTGATTTTGTCTGTTTATTGATTGATGAGTTTTGACTTTCCCTTTGGAAGATTGCTCTGTGTTCGGTAATTTTGTTATTACCCTTATTTGCTCAACATGGTTTCCAATGTTCTATTAAATCTTTCTACCATACCATCCGACTTCGGATGATATGGCGTCGTTCGTGTCTTCTCGATCTCTAAAAGTCCACAAACTTCAGCAAAGAGATTACTCTCTTACTCTCATACTGCCGGCCCTGATCTGAGTGTATTGTATATGACACACCGAACCAAAGAATAACTTCTTCCACGATTATTCTGGCTACGATTTTGGCCTCCATATTTGGCATCGCAAATGCTTCCGTCCATTTCGTAAAATAATCAGATATAACAAGTATATACAGATTTCCTTCGTCAGTCTCTGGCAGCTCACCAAAAATATCCGTCGCTATCCTCTCCATTGGCAACCCAGAATGCACTATTTGCATTGGAGCCCTCTTCAACCTTGAGGGAGCTTTCCGCATCAAACACTTTTCACAACCTGCAACATAATTCCTAACATCTTTTTGCAGGCTTGACCAATACAATCTCTCTCTCACCTTGCCAAGTTTCTTCTTCATGCCTAAATGATCAGATGATTTGTGATCGTGGCAGTATTTCAATATATTTCTTCTTTCTTTAAGAGGAACGACAACTTGATATTGTGTCAAGTCCGTTCCTTTAATTCTCCACATCCTATACAGTATGCCATCTTGAACGGACAAGCGGTTCCACTGGCTCCATAATGCACGCAGAAAGTATCCCTCATTCGCAATATCTTTATATTCTGGCTTACTTCCATTCTCAACCCATGACTTAACTTTAATTATCGCCCTATCAGATTCCTGCATTTCAACGAGCGAAGTCCTACCAAGTCCATCATCATTATCATCTGAATATGCTCTAAACAAGTGATTTTGTGAATCTGAACACTGGGACTCATCTTCCAGTGATTTTCACTCTGCACAATGCCCAGACTGCCTGCAAGGTAACCTACTTAACGCGTCTGCGTTGGTATGTTTCCGCCCTTGTCTGTGTTGTATATCCATGTCAAACGATGAAAGAACTTGCAGCCATCGGGCCATCTGGCCTTCTGGGTTCTTGAAGTCCATCAACCATCTGAGCGATCCATGATCCGTTCTCAGAATCAATTTCTTTCCACTTAAATAATGTTTGAGGTGTTTGACAAAAACCACAACCGCAAGTAATTCTCTTCTCGTCACACAATACCTGCTCTCAGTTTTCGACAAACATCTACTCGCATAAGATATAACCCGCTCATGACCGTTCTGTACCTGGGACAAAGCGGCTCCAATGGCCGTACCACTAGCATCTGTGTCTAAAATAAAGGATGTTTCAAAGCCTAGGTGTGCCAGTATTAGGGCATAAACCAAACAATGCTTGAGTCTATCAAACGCATTTTGACAAACAGCAGTCCATTCAAATACTCTGCCCTTTTCCGTAAGTCTATGAAGAGGTTTTGCGATTTCTGAAAAGTTTGCAATAAATCGCCTGTCGTAACTACAGAATCCAAAAAACGATCTCGCATCACTTTCATCCATAGGTTGTGGCCAATCATTTACATCAGCAATCTTTGTTGGGTCAGTGGTCACTCCCTCTGCAGAGACTACATGTCCAAGAAACTGAACCTCTTTAGCAAATAGAGGACATTTTTTTTGGTTTTAGCTTTAGGCCAGCTTGTTTTAAATGCCCAAGCATAAGCACTTCAGATAGGTTTTTAATCATTTCATCAAACGTTTATGCATAGACAATTATATCGTCCAGGTATATCAAACATATTTTCCACTGCAGTCCAGACAGAACTGTCTCCATCAACTTTTCGAATGTCCCACTGGAATTACACAGCCCCATGGGGAGGACCTTGAACTGAAACAGGCCTCTCCGGGTCGCAAAATTTGCTTTAGGGCGATCTTGTGGGTCTATTTCCTGCTGCTAATATCCTGAGCACATATCCATGGTGGAAAACCATGATGACCCAACAAGCTGATCAAGACATTCAGAGACTCGTGGCAGCGGATAAGCATCTCTTACGGTGTGAGCATTCAATTTTCTGTAGTCTACATAGAACCTCATGGACTCATCCTTCTTTTTCACCAAAACCACACCAGCCGACCATGGGCTTGTGGAAGGTTCTATCACGTCCTTAGCCAGCATATTGTCTATAGCTTTATCCATATCTCTTTGCAGGTGAAATGGAACCCTCCTAAGCGGTTCCCTGTGCGGTCTAGCATCTTGAGTTTCTATGGTATGTTTTATTATATGCGTACGACCCAGATCAAAATCTGATTTTGCAAAAACGCTTGCATACTTCCAAAGTAATTTCTCAACCTTTCTGCTCTGATCTCTGGTCAAATCCTTTGTTGTATATTCGTACATTCCCCTCATATGATCGGGCATTTCCTCTGTCATATCGGTCGCTTCCGCAGAAGTACTAAAAACTTCATCCACGGTACTGATACTTCCGATGACAGTACCCTTCTGTATCACCTTTGGGGTATTAGTCACATTTATTATTCTAAGTCGTATTGCTTCAACATTCTTCACTAGAGCTCTACCCAGTAAAATCGTGTCTGCGTCTTTAATTGTAGTATTATGTTCAACAAGTGACTCCCCATTTAAAGAGCAACATTTATCTTTCACCTTTCCTCTCACAATGTTTTCTGTGCGAGGCGGTAGTGTCACTGTTTCAGCTACAGTTACATTATAGCAACCAATATTTCCTTCAAACGATAACTGTATATCAAATCCTTTCATTTTCATAATACCTCTCCCAACATCAATTACACAGTCCTGTGACTTTTGAAAGTCAAGCCCCAAAATTCCATCAATACTAATATCGGCTATCACAGCAACAGAACTGGCTAACAATTTTCCTATTTCCACATCTACAACAGTTTTGCCAAAGATGTTAAGCTTCTCTCCTCCAGCTGAATAAATATCTCTATTCATTTGCGTTTTAACTGGGTATTTAATCTTCTCATACAACTCTCTGGAAATTAAAGTAACCGTTGCACCGGTATCCACAAGCAAGTTCACAACAAGTCCATTTACTTTGGCTTTAACAAACATGCCCGATTCGGCAGCCAATCTATTTACACCTACAGCCCCATTCATATTTTTGTCATTTTCCGATGCACCAGAGGCATTAAATGGGCCTTACCGTCTTCCTCTTTTGGATTAGTCCGTGGCCCAACACCATAATGTTTTAGCTATATGCCTCTTCTTGTTACAATTAAAGCATATTATGCCATCTATCGATCGACCCTGCTTGGTAGCATCTCGTCGAACGTTATTGAAGCGTTTGGGATTATGGTTTCGTCTACCAAGAAAGTAACTATTACCCTTTTGTTTCTTTAGGACCTGCACCTCTTCATTTAACGATGTTAGTTGTGTTTGTATCGTTTTCAGTAGGTCCTCAAAATGAACATGAATACCGTAAATACCCATAACTCTGCTCTCTTCTACTTTCAGCCATATTAGATGCCTCCAGTTCAACAGCTGTTCGTATGGCATCATTTAAATTAATTGGTCTAGTCTGTTTAACTCTAAGGCGCATTTCTGACCCTACTAATGCGTCAACAAATTGTTCTTTAGCATGTGTCTCTTTAACGTCATTCGGAGCTGTTGGGTACGCCAAATTAACCAAGCGGCGTATATCCTGGCCTAATTCGGGTAGAGTTTCTGTAGCTTTCTGGCACCGTTCTCTTAGCTGCGTTCTATATAACTCTGCCTGGTTTGCTGGAGCAATGCGTTCCTCCAATGCCTTTGACAGCTGTTTGAAGTCTTGTCTCGACGAATCTGGCAAATTCCCCAAAACACCCTGAGCTTGACCTCTCAAAGATACTGCTAGATATAAACCTTTTTCTTCATCTGACCAATGGTTTATTTAAGAACAGGATTCAAATTTACACTTATAATCAAACCATGGGACAGCCCCATCAAACGTTGCAGGTTTGATGTTGTTTCTTATTTTCGAAGGTACTAGTATTCCAGACCGACTCTGTGTTGAATCAGCATCGGTCACGGCTGTATCTCTACTATTATCCCTATTTCCCTGCTTCATAACATTATGCCGCTCTGAGTAACGAATATTTGAGGGTCATCATACAACGGCACTGATACATTGTCTTGTTCGACATGTCCAGCATTAGAAGGGAAAATCTCACCTTGGACTTGGCACCTAACCCGACGTCTGCATACTTTGACAAATGCGGGGATGTGTCGCGTTCATTCCTTGATCCGACTTTACCCGAACTACCTATATCTTGCACACCAGAATCAGACGACCTATTCATTGACCGAGTAAATGGAGTGGACTGATATCTGTCCATCTGAAAGTTTTCTATTTGTTGATTTAATTTCTGAATTTCTCGCTCAAGATCTTTTGCGTCGTCGTTTGGGTCATGAAGCTCGTAACACGAGTCATCTATCCTAGCCATTGTTTTTTTTCTTCTAAATTTATCTATTTACAGAATACCTATGAAATCTAACATCACAAACCCCACCGATGACACCACTTTTGTAACGTGAATCGAGTGGTATGTATCTTGCTTTGTCAATAAAAAAAAGAAAAATTAAGAAAAATGTTTGATCTACTACTGGTTTCGGGTTTGTATCCTGTTTCCCAGAATTTCTGAAGTTAAATAGTTAATGAGGACAGTATAGACATACCACTTGTACAGTGTCTGCGGATATGTTTGTATAATTTAAAATAAAACAAACAACAAAATACTGCATGCCATATATAATACTGCAGTTATAAGGGATGCAAAAACCTATTGTATTACCTATGATGTCTGAACAAGCTATTTAATGCAAACTATAGTTTTACTTCAGCATAAAGTAGTCATATAACAACGAACATATGCCACAGTGAATAAATGACACAGTAGATATATGCTATAATGGATATATGACTCGATGGATATATGCTACAATGGATATATACCACGATAGATTTATAACACGATGGATATATGCTACAATGGATATATGCCACGATAGATTTATAACACGATGGATATATGACCAATAGATGTATGCTACAATGGATACATGACAGAGTAGCTATATGACCTTAATCTAGCAATTTATGGTTTGCACAATTATATTTGTATCCCCTCTTCACATTGAGATACCTAAATTACACGATTCACATGTATCTATAGGGATGCGTCTATCCAGACCTTTATCTGGAACCTTATGTCACTTCTATGACATATCTCTCTAGAGACGTTTCTCTAACTCATTTGTCTACACCAGTAGACTAGCAATCGGAGAGCAGACTCGATAATAGCGTCTTTTCAATTCGGTTGTTTCGAATCATTTCCATTCCGTCAAAATTTTGTTATTTTCGTTTGCCAGATCACGTGATTTCGATGGAACTGCTGGTTCTGAGCTTCCGGTGTCAATGTACACAACAAAAACTCCAATCGATATGTGCCGTTTTAACGTTCGATTCTGAAGTTAAAAATATCTTAACATTTTCTGTAAAAGACAGATATCAATTAAATTATTTTATTGGTATCAAAGACTTCAACGTAGAGACAAATAATTCTTTAAAATTAAAATAGTTTTCTTTCTTTATTTGCGGCTGTCTGCATCATGAAAGGAAAACGATCTGCCTTTATGTATATATTTCTTATATAAGACAGATAGTGGGGTACCGAACACCAGTATTTATTCAGCGGTTTCCTTGGCGTCTCCATATTACAATTACTTATAATCTACCGCATCTACGACTATGATATGCTGACGTTGTCACAGTAATAGTGTAAACACCGGAAGTCGCCTGCCTATTTGTTCAGACGTCAAGACACGAAAATGACGGTACGTGGTCGGAATTGACATGATTCGAAACAACCGAATTAATTTGTCACATACATTTTTATACCGGAATCGGACATGTTTTAGAATACATCGACCAAGTGTTGAAAATTCACTCGTTTTAATCGTTGCGAGCGTCAAATATACCAGAGGAAGCGAGAAAAACATAGAAAATAGTTTCTTTCATATAAATTTGAGGCCCGTGCTTGAACTTCTTGTAACAAAGGAGTATTGCAGAAATTAAAACGACACGGAAATGGCGGAAGTTGTTTAAAAATACACGAAAAATAAAAAATATAAATATTTGCCGAAAGGGTGATGGAAAGTCATATATATAGTTCCATAGATTTTTATATTGGTATTTCAAAGAAACATGTTCTGTAATTAAACGTCCACTAGAACTTTTTTCTGTCAGATAGATCGTGTTACATTTTGGTTGGATTCAAAGGGAGGTAACTAGAATCATCACATACTCCGGAATTTTTAACGTTCTATTTATAGAACGAGTGTAATTAAACGCATGTTTTCTTAATAAAACAAATATTATTTTGTATTAAAATGCTGTAATTAGTCAGAATAATTGTCTATATATCTACAGCTATTATCTTGATCAAATATAATTTAACAGATGAGTCCAAATTTGAGATAACTGGAAAAGATTTTCTGGAACCCATTACTGTAAAAGTAATCCTGTTAAGTTGAATTTTTGGTCGAAATACATGTAAATATGTTGTTCCATGGAGGTATGACAAAACAAGAATAAACTGTAATAGTCTACTAAATCTATCGAATGAACTTAAAAAAAAAACATTCATATTTTCATATGCAATGGTAAATCTTGGAATATTAAAAACTACTTTCAACTGTTTTTTTTTTTTAAATACAATGTATAAGGCTATTCAAACACGTCCATCGGATTTATTGGTGGATTCACCATACAAATCATGCATAGCGCCCCCTAGCGACCCACCACGAGCATGTTGATATTAATGTACTTGATGCAAGTGATACTTGTTTTCAATGTAAATGATGTTATTCAAGACAAATGAATGAAAACGTTAATGAAAAAAATTTAAAATATTATCACATGCATAGTACATACTCGTTATGTTTCTTAAAAAAAAGGTGAGGGGTGTAATGTTTTTAACCTTTTTTTTTAAACAAAATCAGTTCATACTGTACTAAGATCCATTATTTAATTACTTTTTACAAAATAAAATTCACAAAAACTTCAACTAAAATATTTTTATCAAAAATAATAAAACATGTGAATAATAGGAGAAAACCGACTGGGGCTCTAATTTAAAATTATAATTGAATATGCTGAGGCCATTACCATAGCAAATTTGCATACACAAATGTATCAATTTAAAATTAACCTTATTCTTTCTAGATCCTTTCCCTTAAATTAAATGGCCTTTTTATGTTTATTGTTTACATTTGTATTGAAAATGGACAATACTATAAAATTCCTAGACATGTAAAACTTTGTGAAAAATGTGGAGTAGTCGATGACGAGGCCCATTTCTTTTTATATTGTACAATTAATGACAGATTAAGAACAGCTTTTCTCCATGACTTTCTATATCGGCCTAGAATTAATACATTAAATGATATGCTTAGTCCTATTTCTTCAGAACAAGTGAAATCCTTAGGCTCCTTTATTAAACGGTCTTTGGAACTGAGGACAGGGGACACTTGATTACATTTGTTATATTGTGAAACAGCCTTTTTGTTTGTTTGTGTATGATAATTGTTGTTTGTGTATGTGTTTGATTCATTTTTTGTTTGTTTGTAGCCTTTGACCCTATACAATTGGGTGTAAGTTGTGCTAATAAAGAGTTATATTAAAAATAAACAATGAATTGCAATGAAACTAAAATAAAAAACCAACCTCATGATCATTAGCAAATTATTATAAAAAAAAAAATGAAATATCATCAAGCTCATTTAGCCGAATACATTTGTTATTAACAATCTTTTTGTATTTCAAGTGTAAGCTATACACTTATGTCACTAACAAAGGGTAATATGACTTGAAGTTTTCAATCACATATTCCAAAAGCTGGCGAAAGCAGAATATTTCTGTTTGAATCAGATTTTTCAGATCTCATAAATAGATTGAAGTGTTTGTAACATGAGAGACAGGCAGATATTTTGTAAAATGTGTTTTTCTATCTGCAATATCTGATTGATGTATACAAAATGTATGTTTAACATGTCAATTTGGTCATCCAACATACCAACAAAACTTTGACTGTATATACTTTTGTCACAAATGCAACATTCTAGTTGGGGTTTGAAATTTTTATATTTCTTGTAGTGATCAATACAGAGAAAAAATTTACTAGATGTACATGTTTCCTTGTTATTCTAGCTCAATCTGAAAGCACGACTGGAAAAAGTGAACATTAACTGATGATGTCGAATGGTCACCATTTTGTTTCACGCATGTTCATATGTTGCAAAAAGCATACATGTTTTTTACTACAGTTATTATTTTCTGCATTAACTACAATATGTAGTGTAAATTCACATAGGTCAAATAACCATAGCTGTCAACGTTTGCTGCTTGTTAAATTTAAATCATTTGTTTCAAATGCACAGCTTCCACCTATGGCTGTATCATATTTTCTGAATTGTTTTTGCTTGTCAGTTGATGTTGCTTCTGTATTGTGGGACATTTCGAGTGGTTTTCTAAGTCGAGCCTCACACATTCTACCAAAATAGACATCATCTTTGAATGCATATGCATTTTTGACAAAAAGTATAAAACGGTGGTTGATCTCGCCTCTGTGAGAGGTGCCAGTAGCGATTAGTCATATCTTCTCGTTTACAGAAAAGTCAGTTTATGCAAGGGCCTTGTGGTCTGCCTTCATGCACCCATTGACAGTTTGACTTTCAGAAAAAAAAAATATATATATATAATAATTTTTTTCATTGGATAGGACAATACAAAAAAATTAAATTAAAATCACATTTAGTTAGAAAAATCGTTGTAATGGTTGTATTTTAGTTTTACCAAGGACAGAGACCCATTCAATCCACAATTTAAACATGTCAACAATGAATCTGAAAGTGACACATGAATAGCTATTACACGTTGGTAAGTATGTGTAAATATTTAGACAGAAAACTACAATATTCTAGTGGAAAATGGAATCAACATCACCACCCTGACACCGACAGAAATATTTGTGAACCCATGTGATTGACAGAACGGGATAAATGTATCGAATTTCGAGACAATTTGTATTGTACATCAAAGCAGTATAATACCTAACATGCCTACCGCTACAGTTTGTATTCCATTGTTTACATGTGTAAATACATGTGTGAATATTGATTATACGAGCAAAATAGAAGGAGCCATTGTCTTTGTTTGTGTGATGCTAGAATATGGACTATTTTTCTTAAACTGTTACGAGTGATGTAAATTCCCTTTAACCCAATGAAGTATAGATATTATTTTGTCCAAGGAACCAGTTTTTTTATTTGTTTCCTACACTGGAACTTTATTGTCAGATGCAAAAGGTGTAAACATACGCGAGGTTAAGAAAAAAATACGTTATTTTTACATTCATTGCAGACCGATTTTATACCAGACTGAAAATCATGACCATTAATAAATATAAATGTGATTTTTAATCATATTTCAATTATTTTCATTGGTTTAATACAAGAAAAACGTAGTTTTCAAAGTACGTATAATTGTTTGGGTTTGTTAAGCGCCATCTAGCGGAAATTATTTACGATTACCTCCCTTGTATTTTTAAATATTCCACGGGCCGGAAAATTCGAATATTTCCGAGTCTGCTCTTCAGCTGTAGGCTGCATCCAGGATATACCACACAAATTGTAATTAAGATCCTCTATTCAAACTCACCATTGCTACTTGTCGATCTTCACTGTTCGAGCTACCAACAGAATCACTCTTTCATCAGAAATTTAACCTTTTATATGCCCTGTTTTGGACTATACCATTTTATACAGACGATTCCAAAAGTCTGCATCATCAAAACGATTTCATTTAACCCAATGATAATCATAAAGCGTGTAAATGCTCAGACTATTTCCGTGGATTATTTCATATCCCAACCCGTTTATGACTGTTAACTATCGTAGTAATTATAAACAATATGGAAACTAAAAATAGAAACATAGAAACTATTCGTATGCTTAAAATGTTATATCTAACCAACAACTCGATAATTAAAAATAGTCTATAGTTTCGGAAGTTGTAACTTAATAGTTTGTATGTAAAATGTGTACATTAAACAGGAAAATAATGTCTTACCGTTCGCTAAAACAATATACACAAAAAGGGGAAATCCGTGGAAGTTGGGAAAGAAATTATACGGTCAAGTGCGTAAATTATCACCTATATATAGCCCCAATTTATTTTTAGAATTTGCATACACATTTTAAATACGTGTTAACTAATTTTTTCACAATATATATATATATATATATATATATATATAT
>MJUT01055344.1:36814-47041 GCA_002080005.1 Gigantidas platifrons
AAGTGTACACTCAACATGCTACACAAATGTAATGTAAAATTGTATTTATATGTGTAAGTGTACACTCAACATGCTACACAAATGTAATGTAAAATGGTATTTATATGTATAAGTGTACACTCAACATGCTACACAAATATAATGTAAAATGGTATTTATATGTGTAAGTGTACACTCAACATGCTACACAAATATAATGTAAAATTGTATTTATGTGTGTAAGTGTACACTTAACATGCTACACAAATATAATGTAAAATTGTATTTATGTGTGTAAGTGTACACTCAACATGCTACACAAATGTGATGTAAAACTGTATTTATGTGTATAAGTGTACACTCAACATGCTACACATATAATGTAAAATTGTATTGATGTGTGTAAGTGTACACTCAACATGCTACACACATGTCAAGTAAAATTGTATTTATGTGTGTAAGTGTACACTCAACATGCTACACAAATGTAATGTACAATTGTATTTATGTGTATAAGTAAATCATGTTAGGGACCCACCATTTAACTTGCAGGGGGGTTATGGTTTTTATTTTCGTTCAGAATTTTTTTTCGGACAACACGAGAGTTAGAATATGTTTTTTTTTGTCGCGTGAAGTGCGAAATTTTTATCCAGAAAGTTAGATGACAAAATCTCTGAATCAGATTATTTTTTTTTTCCACCACCAAAATCAGAATATTTTTTTAGTAAAAAACCATAACCCACCTCCCTTTCAAGTTAAATGGTCGTTCCCTTACACTCAACATGCTACACAAATTGTATTTATGTGTGTAAGTGTACACTCAACATGCTACACAAATGTAATGTATGTCTTCGTCCTGTGTCGTGTGTGCCCATTGTTGTCGGTTTCTCTAGATTGTCCATTCTTGATTTCCCTTTCGGGTGTCTAACGTTTATTTAGCCTAATATAATTGAGCGAGTGAGTGGTTGTTGTTGTTTATCGCCAACTCAGCAATGTTTTAGCTTTATCACAGCGAGAACAAGTTAATTTTCAATGAGATGATAATGATGTCCTTTTTGTACTAGACCAACACGCTTAGTTGGATTTTGTATAGTGTTAGATCACTGAAACAAGTCCGCAGACAGACATGTCGCCCCAGTTGGACACGTTATCCTGATTCCGATTCGTTCTCCTAAACGCTGCGTGCTTAGCGGAGAAGCAACAAATACCAATTTTTTAGTCTTTGGTTTGACCCCATCGGGGCTCGAACCCACGATCTTCCTCACTCGAGGAGAACATACTAACTATTACACCATTGATGTGGTTGGATTAAAATTGGTATTAAACTGCAGTTTACATACAAATAAAATTACAAAATGTAATAATTTGTTAAAATCTATCACACTCAGGTTAATTCATTTCGATTTTTAAACTAATATGTATTTAGTAGCTTCCATTATAACATTACATCACTCAAATTTTGCTATAAGCCAAATTTAATAGATTATGAAAGATACGATCTTACTTGACAATATAACGTTTGTTCGGTATAACCCATGGGTAATTTCGACCCGTTCCTCTCCTTTCATTTTAATTTATGAGGAAATACTTTCCTTTCAAATGTTATTTGATTGGCTGTTAACCGGCGTGTGAGAAATAATCATTATGAATATTTTTAAATGATCTGTCATTATATATTTTCTAATAATGAGAATTCAAGAAAAATGTTCTAACATCATGAAGGATCTATTTCAAACCTTTTTTAAATGATTTTGTGACTATTAACAACAAAGATAATACTCATTTAAACAAATAAAATGTTTTATAGATACTTACTTGTTTCTATACGCTTGGCCTTTTCTCTATCGACCCTATCTGGGGTTAAATTACATGTCTGCCCTGTCACTAAAAACATAAACAAGTGTTTCATCATTGTTGTTGAACAAGAAAACACTGTACCACAAAATATTTGTGTTGACATATATTACACAGTAGTTGGCAATGAACATTTTAAGCATAAGTACATAACGATTCTCAATATATTGTTTGTGTGATGTATATGTGATACATTTTATGTATTATTTGTTCATGGAGAATATGTTTTGTTGACAAAGGTAAAGATATGATTGCATAATGAGTGAAAATAAGGGGCCAAAAATACAAAAAAAAAGTTGTTTACAAGTTTTGATTATGGACAATTACAGAGAAGTCATGCCTGACGTTTTAAATGATATGCATACCTATATAAGGGCTATCGAATTAGAGAATAGTCAGAAAACAGGTGGAATTTATAGCATTTTATTTTGACATATTTACATCAGTGAAGTCACATGACTTGAACTATAAACAATTTCAACAGACAACAAGGAAACGTTGTGGATTGGAATCAAAGTATATTATAATAGAATAGGAATTCCATCTCATAGGAAAGGAATCGAACTACTTCCAGAAAGGAAAAGTACATTTATTTCAATGGATATAACTGTGAATATTTAGGCCAGTTGTAGACTTTAGCAATTGATTATTTTTTTTGGTTATTTTATTCCATCCTCAAGTTTTCCTTTCTTTCCAGTTTGAAAAAAAAAGAATTTTGACACTCAAAAGCAAAATATTATTTTCTTGCCTTCTTTATTGAATCAAATACGGACATAAATCTATGTAAGACGAACACAGAGCATGTAATAGTAGATCATTTGCACTTTTCCGACTTTGATTCTAAAATGATACATTTTACAGGAGTTATTTGCCTTTAAGGTGGAGAAAACGATCCCCTTTCATGCAAAGTTCAATGAAAATAACATATGATTACCCCATCATTTAAAAAAAACTTAACCTTGTGAATTTTCTATTTGCTATAAAATTGAATTTGTTTTTACAAATTTCGAATAAATACAGATTATGTGAAAATAATACTCAAATTCTTTTCCCCCCATTTCTCTTGCTAGACCGGATACCATTTTGACCACTGTAAGGGACATAACTCGTATAATAAATATATAATTTTAGCATAAAATAAGGAATATGCAAATTGTCTATTGGCAATGGACACATGAAAATAGCGAACACCAATTAGAGATGTTGCACGTCCATGGAATTATCGATGCTATATGCTACACACACTGCAATTTACAGATTTTCAATTAATAAAATTCCATGATAGATTATTTTTTACATGGCAAACAAAGTAAACGAAACAATTGGCTCTCCTGGCAAAGAAGATTCATTTAGTGGATATCGTAATATATGTTAAATTTGTGCAAGCTTGAATTTGTGTATCATAATGATGATTCATGACATTTAAAATGCAGCTCCATTACTGGTTTAAAAAATCCTTTATTTTTATTTTCCTAGTGTTTGGACCCCAAACCATAGTCCCTGGAATCTTTTTTTGTATAAACCCAAATATAAATATCATACTGATTCTACAAACAATATTGAGGAAAAAAACACTTAATCGCCTCCTTTTAATCCCACTTATAGGCATTCTCCAATTAAAGATCAGCTTCGTTGGTACAAAGCTGAATCCCTACTTACAGGAACCATTCATGGTAAAAAGTAGAAGAGTTTGAAGAGTTTGAAGATACCAAAGGGCTAATCAGATCCGTAAGTTTGGTTCCATTAGTTCTCTATTTCTGGAGGAGAGGATTAAATAGTGAAAAAGTTAACGATGGACATACAGATCACGGACGCAAAGTGATGACAGACGCTCACATGACATGTGGCCAGATGAGCTAATTAATAAGGACCAGTGTAATGGCTACTGTTCTAGTGTTTATATGATTACATACAAACCTTTAACTTATACAGTAACCTCAACCTCACACTGGAATATCAGCCTGCTCTTTGGTACCTTTCTAATGACCTCAAAAGCTTAATGTAAGAACAAATATTATCTAAATTAGCGAGAAAATACATTAAACAAAAATTTACATAGATTAATATACCACCCTTTCAGTATATATCCGTAATTGATGTCTATTATTTACTGTCATTTGAATTTTCACGCTAACTTGTTAAGATCATGACGTAATCGTCCTGAATATAGCTGAACAATTGCTCGCTGGACGTTAAACACCAATCAATCAATCAATCAATCAATCAATCAACCGTAATTACCCTGGTATCCTCATATCAGACCGAGGAGTAACCGAGTGCTGATATATGCCAAGGAAAACACAGGGTCGATATGGATATTCGGAAATGAAATAATGATAAAAGGAAGTATATTTAAGATAAGGTGAAGTGATAATTTCATATCTAATTAATGTTAACGAGTAAACAACAAGTGTGAGTATCAAAATCTGAGTAAATCAACTTCCTGTATTGTACTCAGTTTTGTTCACATAATCAAATATATTAAATGTAAAATAGGAAATGTTAGCATTGGAAACATGGAACACTTTGTCGCAGGATGTTGGTATTGACGGTCATTTATCATTATCATATAAATGTCATAGGTACATAGAACGTTTACTGGTACGTTATGATTATCCTATATGTTTTGCTATTGATCATTTAGCTAAAACCAGCATACAGTATATCTTATTAGCTACGTTATTATTAATAGGGACTTACCGTTGTCATCCACATCGCTAACCTGCTCAATGTCAGACAATTTTTCTAATATAGATGAATCAATTCCGCTGATGAACAATATATCTATGAACATAAATACAACCGAATCCCCCAGTTCTAGTATATCTACAATCATGTCTACAGTTCTATCATCTGAATCTTCTAGGAATTGACAATACAACTCCTCAAGCTTATCTCCATGTGAACTATATCGGCTGATAATTTCGTCCTTGATATCTTTTTGCAGATCTACTTCATCAACGATAATCGCTATGTCCTTTATAATGTTTTCCCTTAACAATGCTGCATCTACAATTCAAATAATTGTATACAACTTTAACAAGGAGGATAATTCATATTTTCTTCTAAGATAGTTGATGGGATAATCTTCCATACCATACAATAAAATGGTTACAGTTTTTTATTAACAACCGTATGTTGCATTTTTTTTTCTTTTTGTAAAGAAATTGGTACAGAAAAACAAAACAAAAAGAAAAAAAAAAGACTGCAGAGATTCAGAAATAAAACCAACAAATTATAACACTGGTGGTATTTTGTAAATATAAATGTAATAAAATTAGTGCAGCAGGGATTGTAATGTTGATTTGAAAAGGGAGTTAACCCTACTAATACATGTTTGTTTCATAGACATCGACAGTTATCCAATCGATGGTTAAATAAAAACTTGGAATTATCAACACTGGTGGTATTTTGTAATGAATCATGTAATAACATTAGTATAGCATGAATTGTAAGGTTGACTTGAAAAGGGAGTAGAGCTTTCTCTACTTTTTAGCTTAGCCTTTAAAAGATCAGTGGTTGGCAAATGATTGGACCATTAACAGCAATGGATAAAGTGTTTTGCAAAAAGTAATACAAAGTTGATAATCTCGCATGGAAATTCAGCCGTATTTGTATTGAATATTGTATTCTCTATATTTAATCGAATGGGTATTTCAAATATCTCTTCCAACCATCTTTCTACTTGTTGCCAAAATTCTTGGACTTTAGGACATTGCCAAATGTAATGCAAAATAGAATATGTAGCAATTTTACAAAAGCTACACAGATCAGAATCTTTTATTCCAATTTTAACTAAAAAAATATTTGTGGGCAAGATTCTGTGAAGTAATTTATGCTGGAAATTCTGATGCTTATAATCATTAGTGATTTTAGATATGTTACTAAAGACATTTTCAAAGTAGATATCTGTTTTTAATTCAGATCTTCACTTTGATAACCCCTTGGTAGTATCAAAATCTAACTCAGATGGCATAAATTGTTGATAAATTTCTTTTGCAAGACTCTTGGAATTAAGTATTCGACTTATTAAAGGACATGGAATTCTATTTTTTTTCAAAATTAATATATTTACTTTTAATCAATGAAACTAGGCCAAAGTAATTGAGGCAATTAATTCTGCACTTAAACTGACCCCATATTTCATCAATTGTTTTAAATCTACCATTTTCATTGACTAAATCGTTAAGATATGTGATGCCTTTGTCATATAATTCCTTATAGAATAATGTCTTTCCTTCAATTTTAACCAGTGAATTAAACCATATAATGCTATCTCCTGTAGTATTGGATTTTAATTCAAAAAAGTATTTCAGTAAATCTCTCCAAAATTAGTTTTTGATAGGAACATTTTCAATATTCTCTGGCTTTAAATTGCAATTGAAAATGAAATTATTTTCCAATACTGGATATCTAAGCTGAATTATACTTTTCCAAGAACTTTCAAAAGAACCCTCCAACACTTTCTGTAGCCAGTGAAATTTAACTGACTTACTGTAAGCATATATATCTGGAACATTTAACCCCCCAAAAACAATCTTTCGTAAAAAGATAGTACGTGACAGTTTAGGAGGTTTATTATCCCATAAGAAGCTAAAAATGACTTTATCAATTTCTTTAAAATAAGAAATGTTTGGATTTGGTAAAATATGTAATTTGTGGAATAATTAAACTTTTAATAATAGTTACTTTTCCAAATAAGGTCAAATTTCTTTTACTCCAAGAGTGAACAATATCTTTAATTTTTTGTTTCTTTTCTTCAAAATTTAGCTTTATGAGATCTTCAATTTTTCCATTTGTAGGTAAAGTTACTCCCAAAACTTTTATTTTATCGAAAGTCATTTTCATACCGGGCAAAAAATTGTGAGTATAAATTTCCATTCGAGATCTTCCAGTGGTGCTAGTTCAGATTTACTATAATTTACTTTAAGACCACTTATTTGAGAAAAATTGTCTAACAACTTTACTGTGTTTCTGACTGTTTTTTCACTTCCATCTAATAAAATGTTTGTATCATCTGCATATTGACATCGTTTTAATTCTTTTGTTTTAAATTTGAAACCTTTTATTTCATCTGATCGCCTAACTGAAATAGCTAGAATTTCAGCACATAAAAGAAACAGGTAAGGCGCGATAGGGTAACCTTGTCGAACACCACGTGAAACCTTAAACAACTTTGTAGACCATCCTGTATTCAACACACAGCTAGATATATCATTGAAAAACAACTTTATCCAGTGCTGAAATGAGGAACCAAAGTTGAAAAATATTAAACATTTGTTAAGAAATTTCCAGCTAATAGTATCAAAAGCTTTTTCAAAGTCAATTGATAGAATTATGCATGAAAGATTCTCTTCTTCGGCAAGATCTATAACTTCATGAAGACTTCTGATGTTATCTCCTATATATCGGTCCTTAATAAATCCACACCGATTTGCACTTATGATTTTCGTAAGTACCAACTTTAGTCTGCTGGCAATGCATTTTGCCATAATCTTGTAATCAACATTTAATAAGGAGATAGGTCTCCAATTTTTCAGAAATCTTGTATCTCTATTCCTGTTAGGTAGAAGTGTAATTATACTTTGTTTCTGAGAAACAGACATGTTCTTCTGCTCATAACTATAAGAAAAGGAGTTCAAAATAAGATTTTTAATGTCGTTCCAGAAAATTTTATAGAATTCGATTGGAAGACCATCTGTACCAGGTGATTTTCCGTTCTTAAAAGTTTTTATGACTTCAACACACTCTTCTTCAGATATTTTTCCTTCACACAATTCCCTATCATCTTCATCCAGTTTTAGTATATTATTATCATTTATGAAAAATTTATCTACCAATTCTGAGTCCCAGCTTTCAACTGTTTCTCTGCTACTATAAAAAGAGCTATAAAAGTTTAGTTGTTCATTTAACACATCTTTAAACTCTGAGACTAACTGACCATTATCTGTAACTAAACTTTGTATAGATTTATTAATATAATTTCTCTTCTCAAGATTAAAAAAATATTTAGTATTTCTCTCTGCTTCATGTATCCATTTAGCCTTCGATCTAATAACTGCACCCTCTGTTTTTTTCTCAAAATATGATTTGAGTTCATTTTTTAATGTAAGGAGTTTCGTCTCAATGTTTAAATCTGTATTATCCATAGATTCATATAAGGCTTCAAGATTGTTCAACTCTTTTTCAATATTCTTAATATTTTCATTTTCATGCTTTCTTAGTTCTGAAGAGTATTTTATTGCTAGTCCCCTTATATCTGACTATATTAATTCCCATAATAAATTGGGGTTTAAATTTTGTTCTCTATAACTCTGAACTTTTTCAGGTATTAATTTCCTTAGTTTTTCTTTGAATGTGCTATCTAGCAGAAGAGATGTGTGGAACTTATAAAAACCCTTACCTCTTTTTAAATTCTGTTTATCTATCTCAAGTGATATAAATGAGTGGTCGCTCTTGAATCCGGAACTGATATCTGTTTTCCTAGTAATGTTTCCCAGTCCAACAGATACCAGGAAGAAGTCAAGTTTACAATGTACAGCAGGGGATTTCTGTCTCCATGAGTACCTTTGTTCTATGGGATTAAAAATCCTCCAGATATCTACTAAATCATTTCTGTCAATAAATTGATGGAAGTCGTTCTGTTTTTTTATGAGTTAATACCAGGGACCCCCCATTCTTATCAATTTCATCCATAACCATATTCCAATCACTACCTAATATCATAGGTAAATCATCAAACTGATTAACTTTGTTACAGAAGTCTTCCAAAAGATATAGATCATCAGAATTTAGACCATAATAATTTCCCAGTACTATCTGCTCATTATTAACTACAATAGTGCATATCAAATATCTTCCATCACTATCTGTTACAACATTTTCTAACTTGTATTCAAAGTTTGTATTAAATAAAATCATAACACCGGCACTAGCCGTGTTCTTATTTGAAAATAAACATCTACCTTCCCAATAATCTTGAAAAATTTTAACATTTTCATTTGAACAGTGTGTTTCTTGAAGAAAATATATATTCATATTTTTTCTATGTAACCAGTGAACAATCTCTTCTCTCTTTTTATCATTTGCCAACCCTTTAACATTAAATGATCCAACACTTAAATTAACCATATTTTACAAAATAATTGATGAAATCATGAACAATTAAAACTTCAAACATATGTAATATTAACTTTGTAGAGAGACGGTTAACTATAACAAGGTTAAAATGACAATCCACCAATATATAACACATAATGACACATACAAACAAAACATGTAACTCTTTCAGATCATAGGTGAACATGGTGTAACACATGGACTAACCAGTGGCAAATGGAAAAAATGAAAGCACCAAAGGTGATGTTAAACGATCGAACATGCTTGCATGTAGATTTTTTGTATGCTATGCACAATCGCAAAATATCAGTATACTTCTAGAAAAAGATGTCAAACTTTGAAATAGTAAACTGAGAGCAAACTCCAGAGACATCAATATGTTATTCACATATAGGGGGAACTACTACATGTAATATAATTATTGAATAGTGCCAAAAATGGAAAGAACAGTTGGTGTAGGAGCTACTACTATAACATGCAACAACCCAGTTTTACATTCTATTACATTATTATTTTATTTCGCATCAACTGTTTCCCAGACACCACATCTGTTTTGAAGGGGCAAGCAAATCGATGTGACAGTCAAAGTGAAATATAGTGCATTTGTGGGTTTAATTTTATACCTTGGAAAAGGGAAATATTTTTCTATATGGGGTCTTTTTCGCGGAAGGGGAATGTGACTCTTGAAAAAATTTACAACACTTATTAATGAACTCTTATCCAATGATATATATATATATAGCCTTCCGAAGACAACATCCGTGTCCTTTCCATTTTCATCTTTTTTATTTCGAAGCCAACATCAACATTCAGTTCCCGGAATTCCCTCATCCATTTACGGACACCTACTGGAGTATTATACAGGTTTTTTTCCATTATTTGTGTCCAAGTTTGTTTGCCGGTTGCCCTACATCGATACTTTCATTTCAAATAATTTTTAGGTGAAACATACTTTAAAAGAATGCATTGTTGACATAAATACGTCAGCAGTGAGTCAAGGCTAACAGGTCAAAACCTCTTTGGGATTTTCTAGACTTTTCATTAGATAGTACGTCAAACATTAGAACACGTGTTGTCTAAAGCACTGGTTCCCAATCCTGAAAAAAACTACGATGGTCGAGATCTAACGACACTGAAAAACCAGTTGAATTGTAACCCCCAGCAGCGTAGGATATATATAGACTATGTTTTAAAATTTATTCTAAAATTAAAAACAGAAAACACACATTTCGGAACAGGACAAAAGTAGAAAGGTACAATTTTTGTACACTTGCT
>MJUT01055344.1:64218-74433 GCA_002080005.1 Gigantidas platifrons
CCGTTTCTGTTTATCCCTTTGAGCTACCGTTTCTGTTTATCCCTTTGAGCTACCGTTTCTGTTTATCCCTTTGAGCTACTGTTTATCCCTTTTTGTTTTGCTTCTTCCTACAATTTTTCTATTGAATTTTGGAACTGTTCCGACATTATGCTATACTTTTGTGTTTGTTTTATTTTATCAGCACGCTGACGATTATGATAGGTGTCGTTAATGATATCAATATACCACAATATATTATTAGAAGTGACAATGTTTATAAAATAGTATCCTAAGTATTCCTAGAGCGCACATATATTGTAGGTCAACTAATCAACTTTAACCAGAATCAAAGGCCGAAGAGTCTAAGGACAACCTCTCTTAACAATAGTCTATGTTACTTCACTAGTTTGCCCTCACCATTTGTTATTGAAGTACATATACCAAGCAAGGAGAGTGAACCGTCATGGATCTTTGTGTTAGGGGTACTGACCAAAGAGTCTAAGGACAACCTCTCTTAACAATAGTTTATGTTACTTCACTAGTTTGCCCTCACCACTTGTTATTGAAGTACATGTACCAAGCTAGGAGAGTGAGCTCTCATGGATCTGTGTGTTAGGGGTACTGACCAAAGAGTCTAAGGACAACCTCTCTTAACAATAGTTTGCTACTTCCCTAGTTTGTCCTCACCACTTGTTATAGAAGTACCTCTACCAAGCTAGGAGAGTGAGTCGTCATGGATCTGTGTGTTAGGGGTATTGATTGTGACTCGGTTTCGAGGAGTTTTACTATTAGATTGTGGAATTATCCCGACAGTGTGGTAATTTTTGTTCTTCATTTTTTAACAATGTTAATGTGTGGTATTCAGATATCGTCATGTGAGAATATAACCGATTGGCTTGGATATTTGTATACTTGTTTTTCTTTTTCTTTTTTAATTTATCTAATCAACCTAGGTTTCCTGCTTGTTTTGTATGGTTGGATACCACTATAATGTTTTTATTATTTCTTCGTGAATTGTTTTTTTATTCGTATAAAGCACTTCTTTTTTATCAGGGTAAGCTGTATGAATTCTGGAAGTAGTAATATCGAAACATGTGCTCTCAATATATCATATGGTTTTTTGTGTTTAAAGATAGTCAACATTAATTCATCTTCCTTAATCATATTTTTCATTTGTCGCCATATTTACTGTCTCAAGTGTGTGAGTTAAAATGTCAAACTGTAATCTAATGTCAATATTCATAACTTTATTTTGTGTGTATTATTGGTGTTGCTTAATTTTGTTTTTGTATCTGTATATTCAATTTGTTCACAAATTGTAGACTATGCTACTCCTGATGACGTCTTGCATCTGGACATTTAATCAGAGCTTGTAAATTACAAATATTTTGCAATGTTTAAATCAATATATGATATATACCTGTTCTATGTGTGTTGTCTTCATTACTTTTATACAGCTTTCCAGACTTCAGGTTGATACACACTGATTTTTCTGGTACTACAATATAAACACCGACCATTATTGATATGAAATCAGTCAATATTACGACAAGATGTCGATTTCCTCCAACATCGTGTTTAGAATATTGTTTAGAATTTGACAATTCAATAAAAGCCACATCAAAACACACAATATATATTGTAACTAGAGTAGCACGAAGGTTTGTGTTGCTCGATCTTTAATTTTCTATGTAGTGTTTTGTAGATAATTGTTTATCTGTTTGGCCTTTTCTTTTGGCTATTGCGTTGTGTGTGTCCTTCTTCGATTTAATTACGGATTCTGATTGACCCTTTGGTATCTTCAAACTTTTCTTATTATCGTGTGGTATCTGCATACACCATAGTTCGTGTAGAATGTAAGCCGTTGTCATGAAATTATACACAAAGAAAAAAGTTAAGCACCCCCATGTTTTTTTGAAATGACAAATGATACGACAAGTATCACGAGATTACTGACCAGATAATCGCAAGAACGTAATGGTGACCTGTTAGGGCATTACATTGGCTGTAAGAAACCACAAAACAAATCAAGAAAAATGTTAATTTAATGAATATTTAATCACAATATCACAAGGCCAGTTTTTGCAGTAAAACATGTCCATTTTAAGTATTGACCTTCACAGTTCAAAAAGCACGATAAGATTGTCATTTTACTTTCAAGACGTCACTTATGAATCACTTGACATCTATTGTTCAAAGTTCAGTACCGGCTATAACCCCCACGTGCTTGGATGACAGCCTCAACCCTGCATCTCATCCCTCCAGTTAGACGTCGGATATCCTGTGGTGATAGCTGCTGCCATTCCCGATGCAATGCTGCTTCCAACTGACGAATGTTTTGCACAGGAGGTTCCCGAGCCTGTATATGATGGCCTAACATGTCCCAAATATGCTCTATGGGATTCAAATCCAGGCTCATGGCTGGCCAAGGAACAGAAGTCACGGCTTCGCTTTGGAGGTAGGCGGTTACTGCTCTTGACTGATGAGGGCTGGCGTTGTCATCCATATACACAGGCCTTGTAGCTAGTAGGTGGTTGTCGAAATGGGGGACAACAACTGGTTGCAAGACGTCTCTGATGTACTGTTCACCAGTTAGGTTGCCTTGTATGGTGACTAAATCCAGCTTGTAGTCATGAGAGATACACCCCAAACCATTACTGAACCTCCACCGTAAGGGACAGTTGGATGGATGTTCCTTGGGGTATAGGCTGTATTTTTGTGTCTCCAAACCCTCATCCGGCCGTCGGTTACATGAAGCAGAAACCGGCTCTCATCTGACCAATGGAACTTGCGCCATGTCCTTAAATTCCAACCACGTCGTGTTAAACACCATGCCAAACGTGATCGTCGATGTCGGTCTACCAACAGTGGACGTTTAATGACTCTTAAGTGCGTTGATTTCAGACGGTTTTTAACTATTCTTGCTGAGGAACTGGTTGCGAATGGCATCCGTCTAACTAAACGCTGCAATGCCCTGCCGTCACGATCAGATGTTATCCTTGGTCTGCCGGATCTTGGCAAGTCTTTCACATTGTTGGTTTGTGTGTATTTTCTCACCAGTCGACTGACTACAGTATAGTGGTAGCCCATCTGACGTCCAATAGCTTTGAAGGACATCCCAGTTGTATGCATGCGATTATTTGCCATCTTTGTGTTTCTGATATTCGCCTTCGTACCATGCTTACTGAGAATGAATATTTTTTTTAAACACCGGAATTAAATACATGTACCCAAATTCGAAGCGTGAACAAACATACTTTTTAGTAATACGTGAGAGGCATGGTTCACGTGCATGACTAGTCGATATTGGACATAATGGTCACACCTGTGTGAGTACATCTTTTTAATGGAACATTGTTCTTGCTATAATCAATATAAATATTAGAATCTAAACTTAATGTAACTTATTATGTTTTAATATATCAAGGGGTGCTTAACTTTTTTCTTTGTGTATTTATCTTCAATACCTTTGAAATCCAGATTTTACTATTTTTGAACGTGTCATGGGGTCATATCAGTAGTCATGTCTTAAAACAACCAATCAGCGCCAAGCCTTACAAATGTTGAGATATTAAAATGCAAGATGTATGTAGACATGTTTTCAGGTCGCAGTTTTCAAAAGTAGGTTTGTCAATTTGTCTGTTTGTTAAGATGTTACTGACTCTACTTAAGGTTTTCTCTGTCTGTACAAACTGAAGTAACATAATCTGGATTGTTTAATTTAATACCGTTACCGACATTGCTTTTTATAGCTATACAGAAAATGTCCTGAAAGATGTTGTCCGATTAGTCAAGATATTATTACTGTCATTCATATTGCAAGATATGAATAAAAGGCTACCTTACATCACCTCACACGGGACATACATCAACAAACTTTTAAAATATATATGAAAATGATGTACTATTAAATGTCACGTGAACAGTATGGCTGCTATATCGTGACGCGTTTACTGTGACGTTTGAACAATGGACTACTATTATGACTATTGCAATGCAAATTACTGTCATTCGGCCAAATAATCTGATTATGACGTTGTGAACAATGAAGTAATATAGCTTGGTTTTATTACGACATTGATACCAATCGACTTTTTATGACGTTCTAAAAAGAGTTTGAAGATACCAAAGGGGTAATCAGAAGAATGACACAATGGCCAACAGGACAAACAACGATCTACAAAACATAACACAGAAAACCAAAGATCGAGCAACGCGAACTCCACTAAAAACAGGGGGTGAACTCAGGTGCTCCGGAAGGGTAAGGAGTTCCTGCTCCATTAGTGACACCCGTTTACTCTAGTTACAAAGTCGGTGATAAGTCATGAATGAGGAAAGGATTGCGAAGTGCCTATGACACAGATATTCCGTAACGAATAACAAAGTCATGGTGGTGACCAACAAAGTGATTGCTTGAATTTAACCAATTGGAACCCTTGGTTCAGTATCTTCCTTGTTAGCAGCAACACTTTATCAAGCAAATCCTGATAGAAAGTACAAGCTTTGGAATATCGGATCAACTGAGGGATAGATACTCCATACACAGGTACTGCTGGAATGTTGCTGCATATAAATGACAAGTTGATAAAGGGAATTTTGAATTATCTCTATTGTCGTACAGTTTGGCTCTTAGCCGACTCTCATTGTAAATTCTAAGCAATCAATTAATATTGCCTGGTTTTATTACGTCATCGAGCCCACTCATCTTATCACGTTATGGTCAATGAACTACTATTTCTTGGCAAATTATTATTACATCATTCAACCCAATCATTCTATAGTCCTCTGTGTTTCCAAGTACCTCAGGAAAAATAGCTTGATTTATTGACGACTGCACTTACATTAAATAACTGTATGATATCACACTAAATGAAGTGATGTAATTGTATAATGTCTGTAATATTCTTCTGCTGTTTTTACCTTTTTGTACCTGTATTAAAGTTTGGATATTCAATGTTCATGCATGTTACATTTTTGACACAATTTGATCGATGGCAATAGTTATGACTCATATATTTGAAACACAAACTGACAAAATTACTTGATAATAGTGGTTGAAATTTTATACTATTCTTATTGTATGGATAAACAAAATTCAAACCTGATTGGTTCGGTGTCTTTTCTAGTGCATCGACGATTGTCTGATAATCATGTGAAACATTATACATTTCTCTCTTCAGAATAGGCAGTAGCAAATCGTAAGATCCGTTTTCTACTGAAGTTAAAACTTTATCCATAAAACACTCCGCCATTTTCTTCCTCCTTCTTGTTAAATTACAAATGTCGAACACACCGATCTCTAAAAAGTCGTCAAACAAATGTTGTGGCTTCTTCGGTTCCTTTTCAACGAGTTTCCTGTTTGTTGGAGGTCGATGTCTACATTTCACAACATTTTTAACTGAAAGTAGAGGTACATTTTAATGAATGAATAAAATAATTTATCTAGTTTGTTTATCATTCTAACTAGTAGTTTTAATGCATTTGTACCCCATGAACTTATCACATATTTCAGCATCTGATTTTAACATGCTTCAAAAATTTCATTGCCGCTATTTCGCCCCCAATGCTCTCTTTCAAATGTGTTCGTACTTTCTGATTTTGCTTTCATTTTCGGACTTTGCTAGATTAACTTTTGCATGATGTTGTTTTGCTATTGTAGGAAATGTTGCCTGAATGCATCTTTAAATGTTATTGTAGACGTTATTATAAACGTTAGAAACAAACCATAAACACAGTCAGCACCAGACATAGGACAAAGACAACCAAAACAATAAAGCACAACATAGAAATGCAAAAAGATGAGCACCACGAATCTCACCAACGAAATTAAGTGAACACAAGGGTTGGCGAAGGGTAAGCTGTTCCCACTTATCATAGACAAGACATGAACCCTCCCTACAAACAACTCGGAACAAAAGACGAACAGAACATCAGAACTAAGAACGTGAAGATATCTAATATAATTCCCTGGATAGTCAAAACATAATTTCACGGGGATACTTCAGAGGAACTTGGACTATGAAGTAGAATTGTAACACGATATATAGAATACAATCTGTGATATTGATGTCTAATAGAACAATAATTAATAACGAATCCCACTACTTAAAACCGGGGGTGAAATCAAGAGACACGTGCAACATGCACATTGGACAAATGACATAAAACGAATATATGCTACCTGAAGTATCACAAAATATAATGACGTCCAATTTTGTAGAATTAACTTGTTCTCTCTTGAGGAGCTATCTACAGGTTACTTGCTAATAAAACAAATTGAATCGTCTGAGCTCATTGTGAGCTGTTTACTTGAATTATGTCAAATGGAAATATCAAATTCATCAGCAAGAAGAGTTTGAAGATACCAAAGGGGTAATCAGAATCTGTAAAATTGCCTGTCTGGATGGAATGCAATTTTGTAATACGTAGCACATCAAATAAAAAAATATATTCTACAATCCTCAGCTGTGAATATCCTTACGGTAATGTCATGATATTATAACTCAACTATTTCTTTGCTTAGTATAACATTCTCTCCTGAAAAAATATACTTTTATAACATGTGTGTGGTTATTTGTATCAAATCAGTCTATATCATTGTGCTTGGTGTATGGCTACAATATATGTGTAATTGTGTGACTCATATTATTTTGTCTTATTCTTATTTATACGACATGTTTATATCCAGATATAACAAAACACAAATGGTCGTGATCGTATGGTAGTTGGATATACAACTACCTATGCAATCAGTGCCTATCACCACTGATGTTGTGGGTTCGAATCTCGATCAGGGCGAGATGTACAACATTATGTGATAAAGTTTGTCAGTGACTTGAGACAGGTCGGTGGTGTTCTCTGGGTTTACCCCACCAATAAAAGTGACTGCCACGATATACCCGAAATATTGTTGAAAGTGGCGTTAAACACCATCAAGCAAACAAAAAACACAAGAAAACAACGATGATGTAACCCTAAAACAAATGGTCTCATGAAACTGATATAATAATAGGCAAATCAGAATTTGGTAGTAAGCCCCAATGTAACGTTCTGAGCAAATCCCCTTTTTGTTTCAGTGCTGTTGGTTTGCCTATCATGATTGTAATTCATTATACTGTTTTCATTGTTGGTATTTTAGTTTCATAGTTTCACTTTTGTCTTGCTATCAGGATTGTAATTCATAGTACAGTTCTCCTAGTTGGTATGTTTAGCTTCATAGTTTCACTGGTGTTTTCTATCAGGATTGCAATTCATTGGACAGTTCTCCTAGCTGGTATTTTTAGTTCCATAGTTTCACTTGTGTTTTGCTATCAGGATTGTAATTCATTGTATTGTTCTCATTGTTGATATTTTAGTTTCATAGTGTCACTAATGTCTTGCTATCACGATTTTAGTTCATTGTATTGTTCTCCCAGTTGGTATGTTTAGCTTCATAGTTTCAATAGTGTTTTGCTATCAGGATTGTAATTCAGTGTACTGTTCTCCTAGGTGGTATGCTTAGTTCCATAGTTTCACTGGTGTCTTGCTATTAGGATTGTAATTCATTGTACTGTTCTCCTAGTTGATATTTTAGTTTCATAGTTTCACTGGTGTCTTGCTATTAGGATTGTAATTCATTGTACTGTTCTCCTAGCTGGTATTTTAGTTTGGAGCGGTTGGTATACAATTAAACCTGTATTAATGGGTCAACTTTTGGACAAAGCAAAAGTAGTCTTTTAAACAAGCTACCTCTTAAAAGAGTTTCAATTCATATGAACTTTTCTGATAAGACACGAGAAATGTGACTGCTTAATAGAGGTGACCTCATCGGCAGGTTTGACTATCAAGTTGTGGACAATTTATAATGACAAATTTTAAGTCTGGTAGAAAAATGACCAGGGCTGTCCAATTTGAGGTAAATGCCAAGAAATGAGGCAATGGAAATTGTGTCTGTTGCTTCTTTTATTTCACCTTTTTTGGGGGTATATTGATAGAATCAAGTGAGTAGAGTATGGATGATTAATTGACAGAACATGATCAATATACCTGTAAGTGAGATTAAAAGGCTTTTTTTGCTTCTGCAATTGTCTTTGATAAGTTTATGAACAAACTCTGCCCCATAGGAGTAAATATATTAATAATATTAATGATTCTTACAAACAAAAACAATGTTATTAGAGGGCTTATCTGCAGGTACAACAACACACGCGTTTCTGGAATAACCTTCATCAGGAACTCTCAAAGTCGAAATATTTGAAAGTCAATCAGATTAAAACAAATTGTGATAAAGTTTGTCAGTGACTTGCGTCAGGTCGGTGGTTTTCCCCAGGTATTCTGGTTTCCTCAACCAACTAGAGGCTCCCAGGAGCCTGTAATCGCTCACCTGGTTTTCAATTTTACATCTAAAGTTAATAGAAAATGGGGGTGTTACACATAATTTTGAAAGTGGGCCACCCAAAGATCATTTCAACTCAAATTTCTGAGCAAAAGATTTAGATGTGATTTTTATCTTATAATATTCCTAAATGGAATAAACTGGCTGCAAAAATCTCACAAAAAAACCCAGAATATATGTTAAACTACTCATTGCCATGTAGCTGCAGTTAAAATATGAGCTCATTTTCATCTATTCTAAAGCAGCAATGGACAATTAAAATTTCATTCCCTCTTTTTTCTATTTCAAATTATGCCTAATTTGCATAATCGGTATGAATCGGCTCACAGAAAAAAATGGAATATATGTTAAACTACTCCTTCCCGTGTAGCTGCAGTTAAAATTTGAGCTCATTTTGACTTACACTAAAGCAGCAATGGACAATTGAAGAAATTTCTATTTTTAGTAACAACAGCCATCTTGAATGGAGGACGGGGCTGTCGGACACAATTTTGAAAGAGACCCACCCAGGGACCATCCCTGTCAGGTTTGGTTTAATTTGATTCAGCGGTTTCAGAGGAGAAGTCTTAAATGTGATCTTTTATCAAAATATGCCTAATTTGCATAATCGGTATAAATCGGCTGAAAGAAACATTTCATAGAAAAACCCGGTATATATGTTAAACTACTCCTTGCCATGTAGCTGCAATTAAAATTTGAGCTCATTTTGACTTATACTAAAGCAGCAATGGACAATTAAAATTTCATTCCCCCTTTTTTTTATTTCAAAATATGCATAATTTGCATAATCGGTATAAATCTGCTGACTGAAACAATTCACAGAAAAAATGGAATATTCTGTTAAACTACTCGTTCCCATGTAGCTGCAGTTAAATTTTTAGCTCATTTTGACTTATACTAAAGCAGCAATGGACAATTGAAGAATATTTTTTTAGTAACAGCAGCCATCTTGAATAGAGGGTGGGGCTGTCGGACACAATGTTGAAAGGAACCCACCAAGGGACCACCCCTGCCTGGTTTGATCTAATTTGGTTCAGCGGTTTCAGAGGAGAAGATTTAAATGAGATCTTTTATCAAAATATGCCTAATTTGCATAATCGGTATCAATCGGCTGAGAGAAAAATTTCACAGAAAAACCCGGAATATATGCTAAACTACTCATTGCCATGTAGCTGCAGTTAAAATTTGAGCTCATTTTGACTTATACTAAAGCAGCAATGGACAATTGAAGATATTTCTATTTTTAGTAACAGCAGCCATCTTGAATGGAGGACGGGGCTGTCGGACACAATTTTGATAGGGACTCACCCAGGGACCATCCCTGCCAGGTTTGGTTTAATTTGGTTCAGAGGTTTCAGAGGAGATTTGAATGTGATCTTTTATCAAAATATGCCTAATTTGCATATTCGGTATAAATCGACTGAAAGAAAAATTTCACGGAAAACCCAGAATATATGTTAAACTACTCCTTGCCATGTAGCTGCAGTTAAAATTTGAGCTCATTCTGACTTATACAAAAGCAGCAATGGACAATTGAAGAAATTTCTAATTTTAGTAACAGCAGCCATCTTGAATGGAGGGTGGGGCTGTCGGACACATTTTTGAAAGGGACCCACCAAAGGACCATCCCTGCCAGGTTTGGTTTAATTTGGTTCAGCGGTTTCAAAGGAGAAGATTTAAATGTGATCTTTTATCAAAATATGCCTAATTTGCATAATCGGTATAAATCGGCTGACAGAAAAATTTCACAAAAAATCCCGGAGTATATGTTAAACTACTCCTTGCCATGTAGCTGCAGTTAAAATTTGAGCTCATTTTGACTTTTTCTAAAGCAGCAATGGACAATTAAAATTTCATCCCCC
>MJUT01055353.1:0-17134 GCA_002080005.1 Gigantidas platifrons
TAGTAAGTTCACCTAT
The DNA here is from genome assembly GCA_002080005.1 of Gigantidas platifrons. NCBI lineage: Eukaryota > Metazoa > Mollusca > Bivalvia > Mytilida > Modiolidae > Gigantidas > Gigantidas platifrons. The sequence continues at coordinate 17 of MJUT01055353.1, forward strand.
GTCTGAGGTAAGAGAACCTTAGTAAGTTCACCTATGTCTGAGGGAGGAGAACCTTAGTATGTTCACCTATGTCTGAGGTAGGAGAACCTTAGTAAGTTCACCTATGTCTGAGGTAGGAGAACCTTAGTAAGGTCACCTATGTCTGAGGGAGGAGAACCTTAGTAAGATCAGCCATGGCTGAGGGAGGAGAACCTTAGTAAGATCACCCATGTCTGAGGGAGGAGAACCTTAGTAAGATCACCCATGGTTGAGGGAGAAGAACCTTAGTAAGATCACCCATGGCTGAGGGAGGAGAACCTTAGTAAGGTCACCTATGTCTGAGGGAGGAGAACCTTAGTAAGGTCACCTATGTCTGAGGGAGGACAACCTTAGTTTCGTTACATTATTTAAGAACTGTAAATTTCAGTACTATACATATCTAATAAACCATGTAAGTGCTGAAGCGCCGACTACTGAGTGGATGATACCCCCGGAGACTAATAGACCACCAGCTGAAGCGCCGACTACTGAGTGGATGATACCCCCGGAGACTAATAGACCACCAGCTGAGGTATTGACCAAGTGATAGTAATAATATCGAAATGCATAAAATGAACCCTGTTCTGATGTCCTTTTTTTGACAAGCAACCATAATATATATTACCGAAAACTGGACATTTATTCTAAATAAACACCTAATGAAAAATATACTACCACCAGAAACGAAGATTGCTGGTAAATGAGATAGAAAGTTATCATCACACGTATCACAACAAAGCAAGATCAATTTTAAGATTCATTTTTAAATGAACACATGGAGAAACTAAACCCTCATGCATCATGTGATTTAATTAGATGATCAGATACGGCGTTCCTCAACTGAAGATCTATTAGGTAAATTAATCGCTGTGTAAATAACAGAATAATTTGTTTTGCTAAAACAATTCACAGGAACAAAGCATCTGGTTTTATTAACAAAATGTCACTGTTTGATTCTCTTAAGACTCTATTAGAGATCGATGTGAATTACGATATTTAACCACCGAGCGGTACCACGAGTGTACGGATGAACCTTTTTCGAAGCCATATGTACATTCATTTGAAATGAGATAGAAACGCACTTGTTGTTAGATGTCGATTTACACAATCCTGTCTCAAAGAGTCATGTGTAGTTGCTAAATTATAATATTCGCGAATGATATATTGTATCACTGATTTCATTAGATGAATTTGTAATTGTAAAAACAACAGGAATGATTGCTCATATATTATGTACAGACTTGACGAAGAAAACATCATCTAGTCAATTCTATGTCATCGTAATTTGTTGTAAGCTGCAATAATAACAGATTTGGGCTGAAAGTCCAGTTTTAAAATGTATCACCAAGATATAAATGTCCCTACATTTACGATTTGTTGGTATGTACTTTGTGCTATTTAGAAGTACCAGATAATAGACACCGTTTATTTATCTGGGACTGTGATCACCATCGTGGATTAGAGAAAAACTAAGGAGTTGGTCGATTCTTATTATTCATTTTTATTTTCATTTAAGCCATAAGAGGAATACAGAATGATATTTCTCTTTCCAATTAATTTCCAGCTATATCCTATTGTTCGTGCATATGCTACAAAAGGGACTGCGAATCAGACTAGAATGTGTTTGCAAATAATAAATGCAATAGGCCTTGGACAAACGATTTGATTGCACAAGGAAAATGCGAGGATCGAAATAGTCTGTCTTGACACGGACAAAGGGACAAACATTGATCGACGAAATACTACACATAAAACTAAAGATTGGACAACACGAACCCGAGTAAAATCCTGCAGTGGACTTATTTGCTCTGGAAATGAAAGCAGTTCCTGATCTCCTAGTGGCACCCGTCGTACACCAGTATACGTAAATCAATATAAATAAAATGAATAAAACATGAACCGCCCTAAATAAAAAAAAATGGAAGTGAAATACACTACCTCCATCATGCAATGTTCAGATAAGTCTTATTGAAAGCAAAAAAGCTAAAATGCAGTGGTTGAACATATAACTGAATACAAACACACTTAAAACTCCTCAGTCAAACCTCAATTATGGCGGGTATAAACGTGAAATAATAAAATTCTAGCCCTTACCTTATGCTTATCGAAATCTGCATTGGCCCCAACAGAAACAAACTCAATTGTATTGTGAATTTATTTTATTTTCATTTTAATCTTGAACTGTTTCATTAGAACATCGGCAAATACGAATAATGACTAAAGGAATGTTGGTTTTTTATCAGATTGGTATTTAGTGTTAAATAAATCAATGTATTATATAAAGCACCATTAATATACAAGATAACAAACATCAACATAACTCATATAACTGAGACAGTATCACATTGTTACTCACTACTTGTGTAGATAATTCACAAGACAGTATCACATTGTTACTTACTACTTGTGTAGATAATTCACAAAAGCTATAGGTTATAAAACAATTAAATGTACTCTGGTTATTAATTAATAAATTTAATATTATCAGAAGTATACATGTACATGCATTAGTTCAATTACCATGATTAGAACTAATGTGAGAAAATTAAAATCCGTCTGTATAAAATCGGTCGTAATTGACATGGTACCCAATAGTCTTAAGTAGTGTACTTAATATATTATGATATGTTAGTTGTCAACTTCAGATTTAAGATTAAGATTGGATGTTTATTTCTGTAAGACTGCTTAGGCGATACACTAACATGTATCATATCCCAGGTGGTATCATATCCCATGTGGTTTCATAGCCCATGCCGGGTAATCTTTCATTAATCTTATCTATAGACCTCCTAATGATATCCAAGACAGCTAAATATATTTTTTTATCCGATAACAGCTCTGTGTTTAGTTTTTTTTATATATATACCCGATGATGTTGTGATGATGTTGTAGGTTCGTAGATGATTGGTCGGATGACCCCTGGTGAGGTTCTATACAGGATGTCACATAGCTAACGAAACAAATCTAACAAACATTTAATTTTGATTAGAAACATGTACACTAATGTCTAAATCACAGTTCTGAGTTTTGAACTTAACACCGGAGTTTGATTCCTGTATTATGATTTTGTAAGTCTTGATTTTCATTTCGAGTTTATTTGAAGCTTATTAGATTACCATACTGGACAGTATATTTATGGGATGGACAAATAACATTTTCCCCCCATTTTTATCTCAAAACATTAACAAATATGATTGAAGTGGTTTTGAACAGTTATAAAGTATTGCCACAACATATAGTAATGAAAAGTTTTAATTCCAATAAAATGAGAGAAAACACACTGTCAAAACAGTTGAGAAGAAGAAGAATGAAAATCAGATATAACTGGACTTACTTTCTGCCAGATTTAAAAACACTTTCACCTACACATAAATATGACTAGGAGTCGGTTGATGTAATATTTTGTCATTTACCAATCAAATTTAACCATTTCATTATTAGCAGTTTATTATACTGTTATTAACCAATCAATTTAGTCATCACGCTCGGCTCATTAAACTGTTGTTAACCAATCAAATCACACCATTTGATCACTACCAGTTCAATAAAATATCATCAACCAATCAAATTTACACAAATTCATCATTAGCAGTTGATTATTCTGTTATTTACTTTGATACATTTTAATCCAGTCAGATATGATTAGACATCAATTAGTACAATGTAGCGAATTACAGGGGGAAAACATGTTACTCTATTCTCCTCTGCTAAAGACACATGTAAACTAACAATAAAATGAAAAAAACAGACAAATCCCTGTCAGAATATTTCCAAAATCCAATAGAAAAATGGAGTAGAAAGAGGAAAACTGGATACTTTTAACACACAGACATCACAACTCATTCTCCTGTCTTAGAACACACAACTCAATACCTCTAACACACATACATCACAACTCATTCTCCTGTCTTAGAACACACAACTCAATACCTCTAACACACAGACATCACAACTCATTCTCCTGTCTTAGAACACACAACTCAACAATAATAGGGGGCGGAGTTAGATTAATGTTATGGACCCAAATTTCCCCTCGAAGTTAAATGACCCGATCATGCAAGTGCTTTCCGCATATGAGTAAAATATGTTAATAAAGAGGTGTATTATATGGTGCTTTTCATTCTTTTTCTAAATAGTAGGTGTATAAACATATATTAGAAAGTTTTGACCTATAAATAGAAACTTGGAAACATAGCTTTCTTTTAACTACACTAAAAGTCAACACTGTCATAATATCACTAATCTTGTTAGCATGAGAGACAAAAGTGACTAGAAATGAACAGAAACTATCACATGATTATACAAATTAAAAATCATTACTCATGGTTTAACCAAACCCCTAAATGATATGATTTAAAGTGAGGTGAACATGTACACAGGGATCTATGACAAACAGCACATTCATTCTATTTTATAACAATGGATTTTCTCAAAGTTCATATATTCCTTGGAAATATACAACCTTATGCCTTTTAACCTGACTATTCAGTAATGCCTCTATGCTGGCATTAACACAGTCAAAACATTCTTCCATAATTGCAGAAACTGGAATGCACATGGTCCATCTGCCCAAACATGAGTTTTTCAATAATCAAAATAAATATTTTTACATGTATTAACATCTTAATCACTTTTATCAATATGATACCAGGCGTTAAATACAGAATGACTTAACTAAATTTGACCTAACATGAACTTTAGATTAAACCCATGGAAATTCTTTGCAGAGGGTCAGGTTTCAGGCAGTAATGAAAGAACCTGAGAAGATACTAAAGTTCACCTGGACAAAATGTAAGATGCTAAAATAGTGTAGCCTGTTTCACTATGGTTTTGATCAGATTCACTCTTATACCACAAAATTAAAAGTACAGGAATCATAATGAATTCCTAATATTTCTAATCACCGATCAATTATGACTTCATCAATGTCTTTTCCGTCTTGTAGACATGTAAATATTTCCTTTAGCACTTTTATAACCCGTCTGTCTAAAGCGAACAAGAAAGGTTCTGTTAATATGGGACTAATGGAATCTTTTGCTAAAGAGTCTCTCATTACAGAACTAAGTTTATCTGGTCCAATATAGAGTTTGACTAATTTCACAAATGTTGTGTAGCGTATTTGACAGCACTGGTATATAGGAGCTAATATTGACATTTCATCATGGACGGTTTTACCAAATCTGAAAAGAAAAAGGATATGAATATATATACATGTATATTTGTCTGAAAATTAAATCCAACAGTTTGTCCACATAATTCTGATAGTCTAGATATACCTGCTAAATGCTGAAAGTGATGGATTTATTTATTGATTGATTGGTGTTTAACACAAACTTATAGCAGAATTTCAGCTATATCATGTCATGAAATTATTTTTTATAAATTAATCTATCATAAAAGAAAATTAAATCAATAAAACTATATATTTAGAACATATGTTATCTATTTATACCTTAGTATATCATATATATTACAGTGATAGAAAAAATACCAATAATATATACATTGTTTAAGGATACAATTGAACCTCTCGTTAAATATGATTTTTTTTCATAATTTTGTTTTGTTAATGACATTTTGTAGAATAATTTAAACACCTGTATAATATATGTAGTCAGAAAAGTAAATAAATTATTGCTGTGCGTCAGGTATTATTATACAGAAGCCATCTGCATATTCATTTATTTCCACATTTATTATTCAAAGATAATTATCATTGTACTTTTTTACTGAAGTAAATATGATTAAAAATACCATGACTTGCTTATACTAACAGAATAAAATGAATTTTCTACTCCCTATGCTTTTAGTAAATCTCTGTAAAACAATGATTTGTTTAGATAAATAGTTAGCTAAGCATCATGAACAATAAAATGGATGGTTTAATGCATGCAGGTATTTGATATACCCTTATCATACATGTAGTAGCATATTGCTTTTTAGAAAATGACTTCATGATGTCACTCCATACCTATACAGGTTAACCTGTATTATATTTACATAACTGTCACAAATATTCATGTACAGCATTTATAGTGTATTTTTGATGTACTTTCTATTACTATTGTTTCTGAATTTTTTGGAGACTTTGTTGCCCAGATCGCACAATCCCGAGCTCGTCTACCCATTGAGATGTATACTGAATACATGAAATCTTATGTGAAATGATTGGTCACATGACTTGTAGAACATCGTTTTAGTTTTTGTTTTGTGTTTCCTGTTTTGTTTACTTCCATTGTCTTCTCTAACATTAATTTACTTATGTATAGTAGGTGATTTTCTACAGCTACACAGTATCACTCACCAATGAAGAACGAGGCGTACATGATATGGTTGAAATATAATTGCCGATGAACTTCAATAATTCAAATCGCCTCTGCAATGTCTCATATTTACATCTACCTATAGCTATCACCACATAAGTTTCTGGCTTCCGATTCCGACCATTGTTGACATGTACTGGATGAAGTTTGTCAGTTATTCGGATTATTTCGGTAGTTTTCTCTTGCCTGTTCCTGTTTCGTCCACCAATAAATTCGACAGTAATGCTGAAAGCCATATTATAATAGCTTGTGTGTGAAACTACTTTAAAATTCTATTCTCTGACTATTCAAATTTCGTCCACAAATTAATTCCAGGGTAATGATATGACTGAAATATTACTATACGACTCGACTATGTGTGATAAAACTTTGACTACTGATAAGTATCAAACAGATCAGTTTAAATTACCTAAATACTTATTATATTAACATACCCTCTTCCGTTGTCTAAATGTAAATGGAATGTATCATTACCAAAATCTTTTAACGTTTCATAATGGTGTCTATCCATGTTTCCTGAAATAGCAAGAAATGTACGACACTTAGTTTTTTTCTTTTTTATGCAATATCAATATTTTTATATGCTAATGATATGCATAGTGAGCTACAGTTCAATCCTATGTTCTTATAATTAGATGTTTTGTCAGGTAAGAAGCAGGAATTGCTTAACCTTCGCGAGCACCCACTCCACGTTTTTTCGGTGGGGTGTGTGTTGCTAATCTTTTTAATTTTATGCTTTGTGGGGTTTTTTTTGTCTTCCTCCTGTGTCTTGTATGCTCAATGTTGCCATTGTCTCTGGATTGTCAATGCATGATTTCCCTTCTGTTTTCTTTAGCGTTTATTTCTAATCTTTAGTATTTGTTCTTTACGTTAATCCATTAACATCTAAGGTAGTAAAAAACATTTATCGTGTTGAAACAGAAAATCGTCTTCATCTTGGAGTAAACCCATAGATTTTTTCTCAAAATTTACAAAGAGGATAGAGCTCTAGTATAGGGGAGAAAGTGTGGTATAATGGTATTAGGGGGGAAATTTGAAGGAGAGGAAACTATTTTTCCTTTTAAAAAATCCCGCCATTCCTTCAATGGTTGATGCCAAGTAACATCTTGTATCGAGTCATGATATATAGGTAACCTTTCATTCGTGTATTTATAAAACATATGTATATTGTCCCCGAATATAAAATTTATTTGTTCGATCTTTAGAAACAGGAACAAAAGCGAGTCTCTGTGATGATTGTGGTCAATTATCGAATGAAGAAGAGTTTGAAGATACCAAAGGGGAAATCACGATCTGTTAATCGAGGGACAGATAACACAATGACAAACAGACAAAAGGACAAACAACCATATACAAAACACTACACAAAATACTACAGATCGAGCAATACAACCCCCCCCCGAAAAACCGGGGTGAACTCAGGTGCTCCGGTAGGGTAAGCAGTTACTGCTCCACTAGTGGCACCATCGTGTTACTCTAGTTACAAGCTCCGATGCTACGCCATTAATGAGGAGATTCCTTTTGTGTCATTGTGAAAAAACAGCTTGCACACAGACGGAAAATGACAATCATAGCACATCTATACCTATGTGGTAGCATAAAAACCATAATTATCCCAATACAATCATACAATATAACTGATTGGAAAATGTACCTTGTAGAAAATCAAATATATGCATATCTATGAGATCAAGTAGTCATTTACCTTGTAGAAAATCAAATATATGCATATCTATGAGATCAAGTAGTCTTCTCCCCTTGTTGTATGGCGGTCGTTGTTTCACCTTTTCACAGAGATCGTCGTAAGCTTCCCAGTAAGCCTTTCTATGTTTACTATACGACCGCTTCCATGGGTTTCTCCATGTTTTTCTTGCCGCTAATTTGTCTGGGGGGAGGAATGTAGCGAATGAGCCTTCTAACATATCTGGATTTCCACATATAGCGTGACTCGTATCACAGTAATAGGAACAGGAACCATGGAAACATATATTGTTCGCTAAAATAAATTAAAATAAAAACATAAATAATGCAGTTAATTGCACTTATATTGTTATAGCATTTATGAGGTATGGTGTTTAATGCCACTTTCAACAATATTTCAGCTATATTGTGGTGGCCATTTTATTGGTGTAGGAAACCGGAGTACCCGGAGAAAACTACCAACCTGTCGCAAGTCACTGACAAACTATCACATAATGTTGTATCGAGTACCTCTTGCCATGAGCAGGTATAGAACTCACAAATTTAGTGGTTATAAGCGCTGATTGTAGAGGTATTTGTAACTAAAACCTACCATGCAATCACGACCATGAAGGCCCCCTAACATTGATAGTTACTATGTCAAACATATTTATGTTTCACTTCACATATATCTTAAATCCGAAAGATTTGAGCTGTTCATTGTTCCACTTATTAAACAGTCTTGGTTCCCTAGGAACGATGAGCCGATCTATGCATAAACCTATTTCTATGTTAATGTGTATTATATTGTGAATTCTTTATCTTTATTTGCTCTTGTTTTTTTTCTACTAAACATAATTGCCATTGTATTATAGTTGCATCGTATTATGTTATATGCCTTCAATCCCTTTGGGGTAAAAATGTGCTCAATAAACTATAACTGTATAAAATCATATGGGCATCAGATTTAAAACTGTCGAAATACAATTCGAAAATATATCATCTGGGGTTCCATTACATTAGAAATGCCTGTACCAAGTCAGGGCCATTGCGATTTCCCAGTTTTCCGGTTGTTGACTGATTTTGTCTGTTTGTTGATTTATGAGTTTTGCCTTTCCCTTTGGAAGATTGCTCCGTGTTCGGTACTTTTGTTATTACCCTTATGACATAGAAATTATGGCCTTAATCAATGAACAGACCAAATTTATTGTTGTCGAAATGCATTGGGAAACTTGCTCCCTGTGTGTTCAATTTCCCAGCTATAAACCATATGGTTTCATTCAATGAACAACGGCTTTCTTTATAACACAAACTTGTTGGTATCTGCCACATAAATAGAATACATAAAACAAAAGAAAATACATAGATGTCATACGTTTTGTAAATGCCATTGTGCATGAACATTTCCCATCCCTCACTCCCCCCTCTGACATCTTGTCTAATTGATATCATTATCGATAAGTAAGAGTATACAATGTATTTTGTATAAACACGCAAATGTTACAAATTGATAGATATTCGATAAACAGAACAAATTAATAGACCATGGCATTGTTTAATTATCAAAGAATGTTTGTTTTGCGTACAATGGAAGTTTATTTACCACAAATGTTTCATCGAATAATACTGGAACAATCATAGGAGAGATACAAACACAATCTATGCCTTTCTGTATTTTCAAATTGAAATTGTGTCAAAATTGTGTGGGTATTGCAATGAAAGAACAAAAGTTTATACACTGAAATCACAACAGCTTGTTCTCCAGGGAATCAATAGACACCTCCAACTTCGCTACAAGCCGGATTCAATCTTAAGTATCATCTGGAATCTGTTTCTACTAAAATATCTCCCATTTTTTTCTCAAGTGTTTTTTTTTTAATATAATAACATAAATTTCATTTCAATTAGATATTTGACTATCCTTATTTTTCTCCTTTGTTGATCGTGCATTGTAAGACATTAATATTGATATATGTTGCAACGGTTGGAAAACTGTTTCATTCCTAGTTTTCAAAATGAAAAGGCCGACCTCGGTTTGGGGTAAAATGTGCATCATGTAACAAAGTTAATGCTTTCAATGCATTTGCAATTTCGTGTCGTTTAAATGTGTCGACTTTTGTATAACAAATCTCACAAGATTCTGGTATATAATTAACATATATATACGATCATATAGACTACGTGCAACATTACATAAATGATATATACAATGATTTATTTAAATAGTACATAAAACATATACGTATGTCATACCTGGAGATTTGAAAAATGTTTTAGCTAGTTTATGGTCTGCTAGTCTCTTCAAGTCATATGTCATATTGACTCTTCTTCCTGCAGTTGGGGGCACACGATAAAACCCTAAAGCCCTGTAAAATAACAACCCAATATATATTACATTTCATTGATAAGGTGTTACTGTATATATTTAGCGATTTTTTTGGCGAGTACAAAAATATATGTAATAGAAATTACTATTATTCGTGGAGTACTCATTTTTCGTTGATTTCCTAGTTGTAAATACAAGAAATGTTTAAAGATACCGAAAGGGTAATCAGAAGTCGTAAATCAAAGAAAGACACACCATGCAATGGTCAAAAGAAGAAGTGTTTTAATAAACTTTAAGAAACGTACTAATTGTAGTTTCCACAAACGAAATTCTCGCTCAATTTCATGACACGGCTGCCATTTGAACACTTGCATGTTTGGGCCCGTACTCTAGTTCAATCCCGCCACTTACTATTGAAGTGTCTTTACTAAAATAGGAGAGTGAGCGTCACCCGACCAAAAATATGTTAAATGGAGTACTTCATACTAAGCCTTGTTTTGGCAAATATGTAGAACATATTAGTCAAATATAAAACGCCAGAAATTAGTCAGTTTTCTCACTTCATCGAGAGAGAAATAAAACCTGCATTAGGTGTCATGTGACTACTTTGTTATAGTTGTTGATTTTCGTGGTAAAGAAACATAGCTTACTAATGATTCATTTAAAGACAACAAAAATGTGGACATAATGGAAACCGACCACGTCAAATAGGAAAGGAAATCACAAACTATGAAGGTACAAGCTTACACCAATACAGCAATGAAACCGACTGACCTTGAAGGGCAGTATATTTAAGTCCAAGTAATCGCATTTCTATTTGTTTTTATTATTACGACATTTCTAATTGTTTTTATTATTATTATAAAAACTATGTTCAATCTTCCTAATGAGGTATAGGCAATCACATCAGATTTTTGGCCATCATGTTACATACCCCCTTTGGTTTAGTTGCTGCAAAAGACTTATTATTTGACTCTCCAATCCTCTATGAACTCACCTGATTGCAGGTTATTTAAGAACACGTCGTGTACTCTTACATGTTTATTATACTAGTTTTTAATCATTTTATCTCCATTATTGTTTGTGTTTATCTGTGTTTGATTCAAGCTGTATTATTAAACCTTACTGGAATACCTATGGGAAATATAATGACGACTTTTATACACTCTTGATCATGTACCATTGATTCTTAAATGTTGTTTACTTTATTGAGTCTAAACTATGATATGTCTGGTTATAAATGTAATTTACCTGTTTGTGTGGTTGTTTGTTTGTTTGGTTTTGTTTTGTTTTTTGTTTTTTGTTTTGCCTTGTTTGTTTTCCTTTTTTTTTCATTTTATTTTCTTTTGATTCATATTCCATTCATTGCACTTGTATACATCATGAAATACGTATCAAGTCTCTATAATAAAGATGAGTCATATCATAAAGAAGAAGCAGACATTCGTGGCACAAACATCCATGATATTACCCGAAATTATTTACAAAATGGCTCAGATTGCATTTTTACATGCATTTTCCAGTTTTGCAAAAAGTGACACATAAAATTGAATTGATTTGTTATTGTATCTTAATATTGATTCATGAGTGTATACAAAGAGACCAAAGAAATAAAAAAAAAACCCAATATTTAAAAAAATCAACAGTAGACGTGTCAGAATTTTATATATTTCTTGTCAACAATTCACACTAAGCGAGAGGTTGGCGCCGTAAAATCTGATTCAATCCACCATTTCTTTAGAAATGTCTGTACCAAGTCAGGACCATTGCGGTTTTCCAGTTTCCCGGTTGTTGACTGATGTTGTCTGTTTATTGATTTATGAGTTTTGAATTTCCCTTTGTAAGATTGCTCTGTGTTCGGTAATTTTGTTATTACCCTTAATTGTCCCATTTGTATTATGATTTTATGGATGAACACAATAAATGTACATATATTAATATTTTAACTTGTGTAATGTAGAAATAAATGTCTACCGTCATATAGGGATGATTATATAATACACACGTAGATTTCCTATTTAGTGTGCAGGAATAACCTTCATCAAGTACGCTCAAATCGAAATATTAGAGAGTAAAATGCTTATAAAACATATATTTGGGGGAAATTAAACCAAAATGACTAAACAGGATACCTAAAATCAGCAAATGTCACTTATCACTGTATGTCTGAAGGAGAAGAACCATAGTTTTAATTGTTGAGTATGCTTAATTTCCCTAAAAAACAAGACTATGTCAGGTCAGCTGAGATGTGGTCTCCAACAGTGAAGCCTCGTACTCGACAGGCTATCAGTTATTCTCCCCCAAGCCTAAAGAGAAATCAAGCTTTATTACCATTCATCGACATTTGAAACTTTTAACTAAGATTTTTGTGATATCAATCATGCGTTATTTTGATTATCCGAAACATTTTAAATCGAACATATTTCATCTCTAAAAAATAAATGTCCCCGAGTTGGATTCGATCCGTTGTCCTCTACTACATATAACTGGCCTAACAGAGATATCTCTTAACGGTTAGAGTGCATGGTAACGAGTCATCATAGTCCCTATAACCTTATCTACGGCGTTTTACTGCTGAAACTTCAAAATTCTTCAATCTATTTTAAAAGCTCCATTATAATAGACTAATTGTGATTTATTGAAAGCAGAATTAAGTGACAATTAGGACTTGAAGTCAAATGTTTCATTAAGATTCTCTTAAAACATATATTTACAATAGTTAACTTCATACAAAACAATTTGATAGTTTCTGTTTCAATGACTCTTACAGTACATTAGTACTTTAATGATAATAGCCCAATACGCAGTTAAGAACGACGAAACCCTTTGGGGAATCTAAAGTAAAGTAAGCATCAAATATTTATTTAAAATCAATGTTTGTATTGGTTTAATTTATTTTAAAATTGATTATAATTTTAAGCATTGAGTAAATAGTTTTAGCAATCAATTTAGAAACAATCTGTTACCACTTATAGGTTTTTTTTCTTTTAAGAAATATTAAAATCAGGTCAAAACTGTTTGTACTTGCTGTCATTATTTGAGAAAAATTTGAAATGTAAACCTAATAATGTTTGACATCTGAAAACAGCTTATATAGACATAGGAGGATTTATAATATCACATTTCCAGCCTAACAATTCTATACTGAATCAAGAAAGATTTTTTTTTCGTGGATAAAGTCCATTATAGGATTAAACGCTTCTTTTCAGGAGTGCATGCATGTGTAAACGGTACCGATGCACTCACAAATTGAATTCGTTTATGTAAAGTGTGTGAGTGCATCGGCACCGTTTACATATGCATGAACTCCAGAAAAGAACCGTTTAATGCTTATAATTCTTCAATGTGAATAATTCCCCTTTTATAATTAGTAAACTGATTTCATGCTTGCTCTCAATCGGAAACTATCAGAGTTTCCCGTCGACGGCTGCCATATTGTTTACACTGGTTACACAAAAAAGTAGTTCCGGCACGCAAAAGTATATCGAGTTATGAACGGATCAAAATCAAACAGGTGACAGTGCTGTTGTCCAAGCAAAGGCAGGAAAACGATATACTTTAATTCTATAAGAATGTATTTTTAAATGATGGGTCAATATATATTAAAACATAACATGCAAAAATGCTCTTCTTTGTTGTTTGAATTAATTTCATTGGAATTGCATCACGTGGAACAGGACCGTTCAATAGTTGCCTTGTAAATATTTGTTTATTTCAGGGTTATATAAGCATCATCAGAGAATTTGCCAATCGTTCTATATATTGCAAAGTGAATACAAGGGTATGAATATGACCTAGTTCTCAGATGCGGGATAAGCGGATCCGGAAGTGGATTGTATCCACTCGTTGTGTAAAACGAATCAAATACACTACTCGCCCTTTTGACGGCGTGTAAATAATAACGTTGTTTGCAGAATGTCACTCTCCTTGTACGTAGACACCAACTTGTTGCATCTCCTAATAGTGGGCTGGGTCGTTGATGGCCCAGTGTAAGACAAACTTTCCCGACTCTATCCATTAGCTCACCCTTTTTCTTGAGGCAATATAAGACATTACAGTTTTGAATGCACTTTATACGATTGGAAATTTCTTGTGAAAATAGGGCATATATTAAATGAACTTTAACAACTAAACATGATGACTTAATTTTATAAACCATTAACTCTCAATGTGTTTTTTACTGCTTAATCATGAACATTTTAAAAATATTTTTGTAATTTAATGGTTGTAGTGGTATAAAAAGAAACTTGTATAAAAAGTATGTATCATATACATTTGTAGAAATGTACTATATAACATAACATATTGTACACTGAACGACCTCCGTCTAGTCGGTATCAATGTGGCCAATTATGGTTGTTATTGAATTAACAGAGATTTCGAGTTATCCGGTTATATTAAGCTTACATCAATCATAAAGAGAACTTATTTTTAACTAGGGTTATCAACGGAAACAAACCGCATCGATGATGTAATGGTTTGCGTGCTCGTCTCGAATGCCGTAGATCGTAGGTTCGAGCCCTGGTCGGGTCAATCCAGACTATAAAATTAGTATATGTTGCTTCTCCACTAAGCACGCAGCATTAAGGAGAAAGAGCAAAGACGGGTTGGCTCTGAATCAGTATAATGTGTCCGAGTGGAGCGACATGTCTATCCGTGGACTTTTGTTTCAGTGAGTTAGCACTATAAAAATCCAACTAAGCATGTTGGTCTAGTACAAAGCGGACCCCATCATCATTTCTTTGAAAATTAACTTGTTCTCACCATGATATAGCTGAAAATTGCTGGGTTGGTGTTAAACAACAATCACTCACTTTTTCACTCACTCAACGGAAAAACTTTTCAGCGTCAAAGATATCACGGTTTTGATTGTATGTTATATTATACAAATTTAGTTCCAACATTTCAAGAACTTTAAACCATGACACACATGTAAGTAAGGGTAATAACAAAATTACCGAGAACTCCGAACAATCTTCCGAAGGGAAAATCAAAACTCATAAGTATATAAACAGACAAATTCAGTCAACAACAGGAAAACTGTGAAAACCGTAATGACCCTGACTTGGTACATGCATTTCCAAAGAAATGGTGGGTTGAATCAGATTTTAAGGCGCCAAACCTCCCGATTTTATTATGGTTCAAAGGTTCCGGCTGTCACTATAACAGTATGTATAACAATACTGGAACAAAATAGGTAAAATAGTAAGCGAGCCTTTTACGGGGCGAGTGAAATGTGTTGTTTTTATCATTGCTCAAAGTTACAATGAAACGTTTGATGATATCTGATGTATTTGTTGTGATATAGCTTACTGAAAATAAAACAAATTCGCAGGTAGACATTTGGTCCATTTACAACGACACCGAGACAGGCAGTATTTTTCTTATTCCTTGATGCTGCGTAAATAGAGAAGAAACAAAAAATACTAATTCGATAGACATTTGTTTTACCAGACTTCTAACCAACAATCTACCGACCTCGAGGTCACCATCCTAATCATTACACGACGGTTACAATTTCGTAGATCAATAGAAATTGGTTTTACAGCATTTCCCGTATTAAAATTAAACCGTAGATATCCAATACGAGTATAGTGCACACGACGCATTTCTGGAATGACCTTCATCAGTTATGTTTGAAGATATACATGTGTTGTGTATTAAAAACGTAATATGTGTACCTATTGGAAAAAATCCATAATATTTTATGTAACTTACTCTAAATTTACACAAATACTTTAAGTATTCATGTTAATGTTAATTTTTAATCCTTAAACATGTAATAAAGCAATTTATTATACTTTATGCAAATTTCTTATATTATCCATTCATTTCATTGGACAAGTGGCATTTGTTAATTTTCACTAACCTCTCATAAGCCCCGCCCATCCCTAGCAACATGTGATAATATTAGCAACGGGTGTTAATGTCTAAAATTAACACCCGCTGAGCCGGAAGTTTGTCGATCCAGACAAATTAACACCCGCTCCGGCCGAGGTTTACTGATTCTTATTTCCTCATCATTTCCGTTATCACCAGACGACAACAAACGGTCAAGCGCTCGTCATGGCGTTTGTTGACATACACAAACAGACAGTGGACAAAAGTATTCGCACGCTTCCAATTTACCCTATATATTTCATATAAATCTACAGTTTTTCAAAATATTATCAACGAAAGCAGAAAGATATGTAGTTTATAGTAGTAATTTTGAAATTATGTTTTCAAGCATGTTTTCCAAGTCGCCATGATTTAAACACAGACTTAAATAATTTATCTACAAAGGTACTACCAAAGCATTGTATTTCGAAAGAAATTAATTAAGTTGTGTGTTTAGCTTGTATATTCTCAAAAGGTTTATCATAGAAAATTATTTTGAAATTATACAGTAAAACTACATAAAATTCTGTTTTTATTAATATAAAAATTATCGAAATCGGGTGTGAATAGGAATCATTCACCGCTTCTCCCGTTTGGTGACGCTACTGTTCCATAAGTGGTTAATTGTGCGTTTGAATCACAAAGACGCTTGTATCTTAACGTTAACCTAACGAGGGCACTGAATTATAAAACTTGGATGGTGCAAACACTGAAGCTTAACTAGTACAGCGCGGGAGATATTACCTGTTAGAAGTATAGATTTAGTTGACGAGTATATGTAAAATAAAAGTAATATCTTTAAGTCGCAAGAAAAGAGTTTTCTTATGACCATATTAAGAAATAAAACGGACGTTTACAAGCCACATCGGCATGTACCTTGGTGTAGCCTAT
>MJUT01055353.1:19230-66279 GCA_002080005.1 Gigantidas platifrons
AAACATACTGCCCTTGGATGAAGGTGTTAGAGTGATTAACACACTCTGTGAAAAAATTATCACCCTCGACTTCGTCTCGGGTGATAATTTTTTCCCTCGTGTGTTAATCTACCCTAACACCTTCATCCAAGGGCAGTATGTTTATAATATTGTACTTCTGTTTGTTCAAGATTGTAGGTTACGAAGCATAGAAAACTTTACATACACTGATCTGTATCAGTATTGCTTCATTATGCCTCATAAAACATCACATCATATTTGTAAGTACATTGCCAGTATATATTATAAACTTTAAATCACCTGATCACAATTGAACCTATGTAAATAATTTGTATACTATTGAAAGTAACATATTATTTGAATTTGAATAAATCTTATAAATAATTTTAATTCAAATTGCTTATTTGAGAATAATATCGCGTTTCTCATGACTTCATAAAACATTATATTTATGATGACTGGGAGGTGATTGGGTCTTTTTGACACGTGGTCTAGAAACGTTCTGTTTGTTATTCACACATATTTCATTCTCCAAGGTCAAGTACTATGCTTTAAATAAGGTTGTACAGAGTAACTGATGACAAGATCATGTTTTCTCTATATCTCAACTTTCGAACAATGCCTGTGGTTTGTATTACTATGACTATATGATTAAGCGTTGGATGTGCAAATGTAGGAGAATAGGAGAGTTCCTTGTTTTATGGAAAACCTGATATTTTAATGAGGGTTTACTGTAATGGACAAACAAACACGTTTCAAGATCTCCACTACAATTAAAATGTAGATATCTAATTTAGTGTGCACCAGTTGTACTTTGAACACCTTCATCAGGTAGGCTGAAAGTCTAAAAATGGGAAAGCCAAATTATTAAAAAGGGTTTGGGAGCAGGAATACCAAAAGGCCTATACAAAATAGCCATAGTCGGCTAATGTCACATATACCTGAGGGAGGAGAACCTTAGTTTTGATAATAATTATATTATTTAGGAGAAAAAGTCTTGGTAGCAAGAAACCCAGACACTGGTGTTAGTGTTTATCCCTAGATGTGTATTTGGGTTAGGGTTATGGTGTATAATGCCACTTTCAACAATATTTCAATTATATCGTAATGGACAGTTTTATTGATGGAGGAAACCGGAGTACCCGGAGAAAACCACCAACCTGCCGCAAGTCAATGACAAACTTAATCATATGTTGTATCGAGTACACCTCGCTGGAGTGGGATTCAAACTCACAACTTTAGTGGTGTATATTTGTTTTCTTGCCAATGTTCAATTTATTTCCCTTCTATAATATATATTATTATTGTGTGTTGTTAAAACATATTAATATGAACCAATGTTGTAATAAATGTCATCTTGACGATGTCAAACAATGAGTGATACATCATGCCTTCATTTACAGTACATTCACATATTAATGCAAATTAGGAACCATTAATTAGCTACAAGACATTCTAATTAACCTGCCTTGTACAAATGTGGCATTATTTTTATATTTTAATATTCTAATTCTGTCATTATTATGCTACAAATATTCTTAACTAAAATATTTGATTGCTGTTTAACAGTCAATGTGAGCAGTATTTCAACTGTATATCATGATAAGAAGACGTTTATGAACAATAAATCTTGAAATTAAAAAGATGACACTGGGGGTCTACGGGCAGATAAATTGATTGTTACAAGGAGGAAATAGTACGAGGGAAAGGATTTGAAAGTTTTGAAATGCAATAGACCACCCATGAAGACTTTTAACAAACCAGTTCATAAGGAACTGATACAAGTGGTGTTTCTGTAAAGAGGTGTTGCATTCTGTTAATCAGAGGTACTAGCTGACGTCACGTTATAATAACAGTTAGTTTATTATTACAAATACAGTATATTTGTAGATTAACGTTAGAGAAAACTGAAGGGACAATCAAGAATGAACAATCCAGAGGCACTGGCAACATAGGGAATACAAGACACAGGATGATGACAAACAAAGCAAAAAACACAACACAGAAAACTAAAAATATGAGCAGCACGGACCTGCAAAAACCCGGGGGGAGAACCCATGTGTTCGCAAAGGGTATTAAGGAGTTTTTGCAATATAACCGTATATCCAGGTCCTAAGAGATTTGCGAGTGAAAGCGCGAAACGAAAGTAATAAAGCATCAACAATACAAACACAAGTCTAAACTTACAACATCAACAATACAAAAACAAGTCTAAACTTACAACATCAACAATACAAACACAAGTCTAAACTTACAACATCAACAATACAAACATAAGTCTAAACTTACAACATCAACAATACAAACGCAAGTCTAAACTTACAACATCAACAATACAAACACAAGTCTAAACTTACAACATCAACAATACAAACACAAGTCTAAACTTAAAGCATCAACAATACAAAAACAAGTCTAAACTTACAACATCAACAATACAAACACAAGTCTAAACTTAAAGCATCAACAATACAAACACAAGTCTAAACTTACAACATCAACAATACATACACAAGGCAAAACTTACAACATCAACAATACAAACACAAGTCTAAACTCACAACATCAACAATACAAACACAAGTCTAAACTTACAACATCAACAATACAAACACAAGTCCAAACTTACAACATCAACAATACAAAAACAAGGCAAAACAAAACCAAAACGTACTTCCTAATGTTAAGACTACATTTGAACTCTGAGATGATGTGCTACATGAGAGATATCATATCATGTCCTGATAATGGCATCCCTAGTGTAGTCTTGATTGCCAAAAGCCAGTTATTACATCCTAGGACTTGCTTGTCCATTTAAACCCTTTCACCTACCTGTCAAGATGAAATGCAGCTATCTCTGCATTGTGACGTTCATAATCAGTAAAATAAAAATGATCTGGTAATGTTTCATAGTCTCTGGAATGTCTGAAATAACCAAAACAAACATGTCAAATATGAAAAAAAATTAAAATTAAAAACATCAAATAATAAAATATATGTACCTCAATATTTAGACTGAAGTTAAAATTCAATCACTAAAACCGTCACCTGTCTGACATGACCCAAATTTCGGAATGTTGATGAATCATAATGGATCGTAAATTAAAATTTTTAAATAAGATCTACACAAACATTAAATTTTAATTAGATTGATTTTGATTATAAAACATCTGCCATACTTATTTTGCATCTGGTGTCGACACAGGACTCAGACGTACATATACATCTAACATTTATCTTCCCTCTGTTTTTGGAATTGATTAACCCATCATGCATGTTTTAGATCTTTGAAGGTCGTAAATTTTAATTTTATCTTCAAATCTTATGCATCGTTAAGACATAGTTGTGTAGGTCCTTTTCATATAAACTAAAGGTTCTTGTGTTCATACTGTATTGAAAGAAAGTGGGAAGGGATGTAGGAATGTGTTACTTTTGATCATATACAATAAATCTCATACCTCATAGGTTTAAATAAAGCTTGCCCCTCATCACTAAACGTAATTATTAGCTTCAGCTGTGTACCACCCTCTTTCATCTCTGAAAATACAAATATTAACATGTTTTATTACACAGAGTAATGTTCTTGAGTATATTATTTTTACTCGCGTTATTTTTGTTTTAGATTTTTTGGTAAATTGCATAGACTCTAGTCGCTTGCTTGCTATAATCAACAGTAATGATAAAATACCAGGTAGAGCTCTACAGATTCTACGCATTAAGATCTGGATAGACAAAACAAAACCGAAAAACACTATAGAGGATAAGGACCTGTGGTCAGAAATCATGAATAGGGGGATCAAATGCTGGCTTTTCACATCCGGTAAAGGTATTTTGCATTTCATTGTAAACTGTAAAATTTCTGACAGAAACCCCTTTTTGAGAATATTAAAGTACATTCAAAGTAATTTATTTCGCCTACGTGTATAGCCATATATCCGGTGATAATAGGTCCTTATACTTAGCTATGGCTGAAATTTAAACACAAATGTATATAAAAACATTTGTAGATTTACTAAGTTTCTCTTAATAATGCATAATTCTAAGAAACACCCGAACCTGAGATAATATGATTGAACTCGTTTAATATGTAAAGAAATGTTATTGATCAAACCTTATCAAATTGGACAGAAAAACTTGTGGTACTCATAGAATAGCACAGAATGATCACATAAATAAATAAAATTTATCACTAATTGTGTACTTGACCCTCGGCTTTACAATACCTATTTAGATGTATACAAATATCATATTATCGAAGGTGATCTTACAATGATAGAAATTGCCTTAAAGCCTAAATATCTATTAGTGACCAGTTATTCCATAAAGACATGTACTTAGTTTGTCGGGCAACACGTGTATAAATAAAACATTGACTATATATGATATATGATATTAAATGGTTAGAGTCGATTTCTATATTCCATGGCGCTCAGTTTTGCCTTTCCATTCTTTCGACTATGAACGTATCTGGTGATTGTTATTTCAGAATCACGTCGTGTCTATTGGGTTAGGTATTTACTTTTAATTGTTGTAGGAAACTGAAGTACCCAGCACAGACCCACCAAAACTGACATACCAGGTAAATTGACGAACTATGTATTATATATTACATAAAGTTATATTAAGTACAGTTCGCTAGGGGCTGGGTCGAATGGACACAACGTACTACATATGTCTGCTATTGTTCAAGAACACCTTGACCCTTTGTAAGAGTATTAGTGGTACTTCCGTTTGCTTGTAAACTGTAACAATTTGTATGGTCATCTTAATAATTATACAAGTAAATTAATTGGGAGAAGGAAGTGCCAATGAAAACACAGAGAAGGAAAATGTCAAGATTAATGGCCACGAATTGACATCAATCAACAAAGATAAATAATTCAAATCTGGGACGAAAGACAAGATTAGTGGAGCTGTCTTAATTTGGGACCTTTATGAAATATGAGAACATTTTGACAATTAAGTCATCAACACGTAGCTATCAAATTTAAAGCGTACGACTCTGGAATGACCTTCATCAGTGGAATGACCTTCATCAGGTACGTACGACTCTGGAATGACCTTCATCAGTGGAATGACCTTCATCAGGTACGTACGACTCTGGAATTACCTTCATCAGGTACGTATGACTCTGGGATGACCTTCATCAGTGGAATGACCTTCATCAGGTACGTACGACTCTGGAATGACCTTCATCAGTGGAATGACCTTCATCAGGTACGATCAAAGTCACATGATTGAAAAGCCAACTACAATGTAATCTAAACGTCCTTGGGAGCACGTAAACCAAGGGGTCTCAACAGGATAGTCAACATCGGCTGAGCTCACATATGCATACAATAAAATAGCAAAACAAAAAGATACAATATAATAAATTCTTAGGTGAACATTTGTACCGAGGTTTTGATGGTTAGCAAAAGGAATAACCAAAGAAACACCATGATCACTTGCAACTGAAGCAAACACCTCCTTCTGTGTGTTGCTCATGTATGATTTTTGTACCCTTCTCGTACAAGGACAAAGTTAAAGAACCCATACCTCCGTATCACTCAAATACGGTTTATTTTTACATTTCTCATACATACAAGGACAAACTGGAGCAAGCAATACCTCCGTATCACTCATATACGGTTTATGTTTACCTGTCTCTTATAAGGACAAACTGAAGCAAGCCATACCTCTCAGGCTCTGTATTATTCGTATATGAGTTTTATACTTTTCTCACAAAAGAACCAAATAAAGCAGGCCTTCATTTGTATTGCTCGCACAGAATGAACACATGAAAGCCTTTAAATCTATTCGTGACCAATTATTCGTTAATTACATGTACATGTACTTCATTTGTCGGTCAACACATGTATTAGTAAAAGACGGGCTATAAATGATAAATAGTGTTATAAATTATTTCCATAACTGTCATTCTAGTGTAGTAATAGGTGTTAATATTTCTAGTGTTACTAACTGGCTGTTTCTGTTCGTAATACTTTTATTAAATAATCTAACTGGTCCGTATGACTATTTTTCCAGGGTCGTATGGATAAATTAACAGGGCCGTATGGATATATTGACAGGGCCGTATGAGCATGGTTTTTAGGGCACTAATGATGGCCAATAATATAGTGTTACTAACTGGCTTGACAATGGTGATTACTTTTACCTATGTAACAGTTTGCCACCAACAGCAGTACTCTGACTGCACCTATTTGTTTTGCCATCAACGGCAGTATTCGGAACGCACCTATGACAACACACGTTTCCTTCCCCTAAACTTACATATGAAAACATGATTTTAAATAAAAGTATGATTCTTCATTTGTACAATTATGCAAAAGAGAAAGTTTTGAAATGAACTCCTCTATGTAAAATGCAGCTCGGATTAAAACCGGAAGTGAATTTATCCGTATTGGCCCCGGGTTAGTACTTATTGGCCCGTGGCCGAAATGCCGTATTAAAATAGGCAATTAATATGAGAGGAAAAATTAAAACCGTATTAGTCAGGAATATTTTTGTCATAATAGGACAGATTTTTACATATTATTTAATAAAAACGTATATTTTTGTTCCCTTGCATAATTGTTATAAAAAAATCCATAATATTTCTTCTTTGAGGAACAAATAATAAATGCTATTTATTTCCATCGGAATAAATATTGCAATGGTTTGTTTTTCATTCGAATAAACATAGTATAATATTTCTTCAAGACCGAGGGGAACATTCCGCTGAATACCATACCAGTCATGCAAAGACATAGTTTCCCTCCCCTATTTTCCAACCCCTAGGCTCCTACGACCCTATTTTGGAATTAAAATTGGTTTGGTGTTTAGTGCCCGTGATTACCACACCACAGACACCCCCTCATCTAAATATTATCATAATACAATGTAATATAGTTATACTTTAATTAAATCTTCTTTATTTCGCCAGTCCTAAATGTGTATTTATTTGTGCGTGAACTAATTTACAATCTTGATTTATACATTCATATTCATATTTTGAGTAGTTTGATAATAATGTAAAACTGTATTTTTGTCGCAAATAACAAAAAAAGAAAAAACTAAATGCATGTAGCAACTGAAAAACAAAACAAACAGTTGGTGCATATAAAGTGTATACAGTGCACTCTATATTTCTATTATTAAAATTCACCGACTGCTAGGACAGATGTTTATTTAGAATTTCCCATGCTTGACGTTTTGCGGGAATGCAATATAAGCTGGCCACGTGCTATATCGTGGTTGCAAAAACATGTTGGCTTTAGAGCGCACGACCCAAACAAATAAAACAAAAATATAAGAATGACTTTTAAAATTTACATTTTAATATCTTTCAGGAGTGCTTTAAACAAAGCACTTATTTATGAATGTTAATTACGTTGCTAAATCATAAATTAAAAAAATATGACCATTTTATTGCAACTGTAAAAATAACGAAAACATGACATTTCTATGTTTTTGCTTTTATGTCTTTTTAAATAATGGCAGCAGATGTTTAATTAAAATCCAGTTTTACATGTACATGTAGATCAAAAGAATTGTGCACAAAGTAGGCGAATTTAGCTGTTAGAAATATTTTATCATGATATTCTGTCCCCAGACAAAAAATGTACCAACATCCTTCAAACTCGTGTTATACATTGTAAATGAAATAGTCGCAAATAAATAAACATTCATGACTAATTGTTACAGCGTATGAAAATCAATCGTTTGGCAGTAAAACGGCCATAGTTATAGCTTTAATGAAATACTACTTTCATTGATGAACAAAGACATTAAAAACATAAAAGATGGCGTATTACTTCTGATGACAGCTGAGACAAAGATGATTGTGTTGTTGAAAAACAAAAACGTTTAAATCAAAATGTATCATCAAGAACAAAAACCATTATTGTATTGCTATTCGGTTGTCTAGTATTTAGAGAGATTCCATTGCCATGATCCTATGGTAGCTGGATTTGTACATTCGTTTGAAATCTTTAGCTATTACAGACATAACGGTTTGCGATTTCGACCACCCGCCATGATGAGGTTTACTCGATACATGACTCAAGTACGTCAGTGACTTGTCGAAGTTCTGTTGTTTCCTATGAACATTCTCGAATCGACATAATTAAATATTGATGAAATGTGGATTTATACACCAATAATATTACTTATCCAAATATTCGAAAGAAACTGGGTTATTCGGAATTTGAAACAAAAAATGGTAAATGCAACGTAAAGCGATAATTACATTAAATAAAATATGGAACAATCAAACGTTTGTAGTAGGACCAATGCATGGTTAAGAAAGTATCAAGTATTTAGGAAACAAAATGTTCCGATTTGTTCAACTTCCATGGACATTTAAATATACTTCAGAATTATCTTAAATATACTCCAGAGTCTACAGTGATCATTAATTATTGTGAAACCTTTGATAATTGGCCTTGTGGTTATAAAATCTTCGAGTACTCGAATACAATTTACAAATACTCAAAAGTTGTATTATAACGTAATGCATGGGGTCTATCCATCACTAACAACATACGTGTAAGCTCTTTATTGTGTCTTTACAATGTAAGTACCTACTGATGCCGCTGATTTTGATGATCAATTACTTCATATAAATATTCAATTTGTTAAAACGCCATTTGTGTTGTTTATTGCATAAAGTATTTAAAACGTATGACATGATAAACACAATATACATGTTTACATCAGTTGTCAGGGAGATGAAAAGTATAGCGATACCAAAACCGTCTCGGTAATATAAATGTTGGACGTCATCGCTTCAAAGTCGAACCATCGTAGGTTCGATCGTTGATCTGGTAACATACATTTGCTTCTCTGTTAAACATTCAACATCAATGAGAAAGTGAAAGTGAAAGTGAAAGGACCATGTACTGCTATTTTAGTCAGATATCACTACAAGAATCCAGTTCAATGTGTGTCTAGTACATATTTTAGCATGTATCGTCATCATCTCGTCAAAGAGATTGGATGACTGTCCGATGGGTTGTTGTTTAATATCTAATGAGCAATAGTTCACCTATATTAATGACGAAAACAAGATCACAAACAGTCAATTTTGCACGTTAAAACGTGGGCTGAAAATTTATATTGCCACAGGAAAAGAAGTATATAATAGATATGATCAAACAATGTTGTATTACAACGGGTCATCTACGACCACTGGATTAACTCGCAATAGTATAAACATAAAATTGCTTTTCTTGACAACAATCACTCACTCAAACGCATGATATTGATACGAAATATTCGGTAAAAAACGCATTTCTTTCCACTTTACAGCGCAGTAGGAACAATTGGTAATATACCGTTATAACGTTCATATAAAACTATTTTACAAAAAAAGCTACAATAAACTTAAGAAACTGCAGATGTGGATATGTAATAGTGTTTTCTTTCCAACAGTGTATTCTTTCCAGAGGACAAGTTACACTATAGTGTATAATTTCCAGAGGAAATATTGCACTAGGTTATTTTTCCATGCTAACCCTAACCGGAAATTCTACACACCGGAATAAAAGTACGTATACAGATACTCACCTACGTCAATGATTGGTTCATTTGTCATATCTTTCAATAAACCCTCAATAGTAAGATCGTTTGGATCGTACAATGCAGTCTGGTGAATTCCTTTGTGGAACTTTTCCCAATTTGTCATATATGCACTACAAAACAAAACGGCAAGAAATTAATATTTAATAATTAAAACATATCATAAAGTAGCCGTGATTATCAACGTATAATGAACAATGAAAGCTGAATAAAAATATCGGACAAAACAAAATCCAGCTGAAAACCGGAAGTGATAACACGCGTTTTGAAAGAGTCAGCATGAATATCTTCGTTATAGTAACGACACGAACATGTTTTACTGGTATGCAGAAATTGTAGTGTAAGACGCCAAAATGATATATAAACACGTAAAACATGACATTTGACATAAACCCAGTATGCCAAAGAAATAATGCAACAAGAATGGGCGAGACGAACAGAACATCATTTTTACGCGGAAATTGTACTTCACACTATATATGACCTTTCATATTACAAGAACGTGTGTCAAATTTGTCATTATATTACAGTTTATACTGAGTTCTGATTAATTGATCACTTGGTTCACCTTCACGTGAGCTGAATTCCAGCTATATTCATGACGAGACCACGTGTAAAAACATAAGTCATGTAGACAAACGATGGCACTGAAATTTCCCTATTGAACGATGTTTTGATTGGTTTGGCAACGACTCACTAATGACAACTCTAAAGAAGCTATTGTATTTTACGCTTACGTTCAAGGAGAATGATCAATATTCCCAAAATACAATGCACTCATTTACGTTCCATCCCGGAAAAACAAGCGGGACTGTGTCCTGAAGTTGAGAAACTACATCATATCGCTATGCCCCTTATTTTCTTTCGGAATTGTGGGTATTATGAGACACAACTGCTACCGGGAATTGTGGGTATTTTGAGACACGACTACCATCAGGAATTGTGGGTATTATGAGGCACAACTTCCATCGGGAATTTAACTCGAATAATTCTGCGCCCTCTATCCGCTATCGCTACTCGAGGTAGCCAAGCGTAATATAACAACTGGATTATTCGGGTTATCGGGAATTGTGGGTATTATGAGGCACAACTTCCATCGAGAATTGTGGGTATTCTGAGGCACAACTACCGTCGATAATTGTGGGTATTATGAGGCACAAATACCATCGAAAATTGTTGGTAGTTTGAGGCACAACTACATGTACCAATCTATCATATAGATACAAACTTTTTGTGATATCTTCAAAGGTTTACTTTACTATCAAATGTAAAGCGTCCATTTTGTACATAAATGGGCCTCGTCCTGTATATCTTACAAATTAAACTAAAACCGTCAGTAATGCTTGTCAAAATAAACAAAATAAACAAAACTAGTGAAACGTCAAGCGGAAAAACTTTCCAAATAAAATTGTATATTTTATTTTAAATGATATAATAAATAAATCGTAACTACAAGATTTTTAATCCTGTACTTCTCACCCGTTTAATTTTCAAACGATTGATTGTTATTTTATTTTATCTGTAGCCTGTTGACAGTTTTCGTTACATTATAAAGATCTCGACTTGTAAGCTTTAGGGAAGAAATTGTCCTTTTACATGTGACATTTTATTAATGATAATAGTCCTTGTTTTTTTCCCCTTCATCGCGTGCTAAAAAGCAACTTAAGCATGCAATTAAAACGTAGCAGTACGAGTGTTGAGAAGGACATATTTCAACCATTAAAAGCTTAGATGTTCATCTGTCACTCTTCCACAAACTGCCACGTTGAAAGCTTATAAAAGCATTTTAATGGAATTTCGAATTCCTTTCATAATTACACATTCAACTCATTGTGTTTAAAAGATGTTTTATTGTATTAAAAGTCCTTGTTGAATTAAATGACACATCTGTTTTAAATCATGAAAAGATAATTACAATGTACTTAATTTCAAAAAGATTTGCGTTTTCATACTTCAATGAACAAGATGGAAGAGCAGAATTAGTACACACATCGCATCCAGTCAAGTGTGACAGTGTTATTGATGGTCTTGTTTCTAGCTTAGAGCAGTGGCTGAAACCAAAGAGTCTTCGTTGATTAGAGCCACGTGAATTATCTTCATGGCATAAATTCTCCCATTTTGATTGACCAAATTTAGCGTCATTTTCCGAATTTCTTTGATTTCTAAATTATACAGTTCAACTTGCCTTATAGGGCACCTCTATATAACAAACCATAAAGAGCAGTCTCATTTTCCCATTCATGAATAGTGCATATAAATTTAACCTGAATACAAAAGGCAACTGCTTATAAAGACGACATTTTCAGGTTTCTTTGAGTAGCCTTTATATACAGGAATGACTGTACATGAAAGTCATTATTTTTTAAGAAATATGACATGTTGATTTTATTGCCTACCTCCACCGTCCACGTATTCTAACATTGTAATAGCTATTAAAATATCGCTCCATGCAAGGATCATATTTCAAGTTCTAATCACCAGATCACCATGTCAACTAAGATTTCAAGTCGTAGCATAATAAAGCAGTTTCTTAGCCATTTGAAAAAAAAATATGGAGGGCTAATTTCGAGACAAAAGCAAAATTGCATATTAATTACCATTTCGATTGCAATAAATTTTGAAATTGGTTTCCATGGCAGCAGCAGCTATTATGAAAACTATAAAACTATGAAACGCTTGTATGCATCTTAAGGTATGTTCCATGAATGATGTTTGGTGGGAAAGAGGGATGAATATTTCTACACTCTCCTTTTACGTTTCCATGGCAATGACGCAAAAATTTGGCTAGTCGATTTAGATTGTTTTTAGTTTACAATGTATATACTTCTATTTCCTCCAACCGATTCAGATATTTTTAGCATACCTGCTTCTATTTGGACTAATGAATATGCATTTGTCATTTTATAAAATTCTGTCCGGCAGTTAAGGACCTGTCACCATATTTCTATTCGAATCGTTCTAGTACACACAATCACTCTTTTAACCCAAAAAATAGAGCCTTTAAAGTATAGAAGAAAAACAGTACATGTGATTCCATGTTTTGATATCGTTAATAAAATAGAAATAAATAGAATTATTCCATAAATAGTACTGGCATATGGATTAACTGTTTTACATGTACTTTATTTTAATTCAGCGGGGATTGGTATCAAACAAAAAATGTAGCAGAATGCCCAGCAAAAGGTTTGCTATAGTACCAGCACTGTATAATACAGAAACATATTAAACCCTAATATCCTACACCTTTCAAACAATTTACTTGTTCAATTTTGAACTCTTCATGCATACGATTTACCAGTGACAACACCTATGTCTCAGTTCAGTTTTGACTTTTTATCATTTTATTTCTTCGCTACTTATCGAATTTTCTCATCGAATTTTCTCAGGTGTGACAAAATTGTTTGCAATGCACATTCTGCACCGAGAGACATACAACGTCACAATATAACGTTTATAGAATACTGATTGACAGTTGAATGAGATATATGATTGATGTTTGTCATAAAAATAACATAACCAAAACACTGTTTTAAACCTTGCTATATTGACTGTTCTATGTGTGTCTGAGTGTTCAAATAAAATCTGTAAAATCTGTAAATCTGTATATGTTATGCATTTTCAAACTACAAATTTTTACATGACATTTATATAAATATCATTTTTTAAACTGTAATTATATTACAACATTACATCAGTTTGCAATATTTTTTTTTCTTACAACTTCAATTTATTTAAATTTCACAGAAAAAGTATACATTCATAAAGGCAGTTTCACAATCAACTTAAGGTAGAAGTCATACTCATTATTGAAGATCCTATTGTGACTGTGAAATGTAGAACAGAAAGAACATATTCCTTTACTTTAATTTATATATCAAGTGTAATGTAAGATAGTTGTTCATGTTCATTCACATCCATATCCTTCTTACTAATGATAATAACGTACTTGTGTATCAATTGTGTGTGAACGTATTTCATTGTTCTTTGTAAGTAAGAGGGGACCGTCATGGTCGTGATTGTATGGTGGTTGTGAATTCGAATCTTTTCATAAAGTTTGTCAGTGATTTGCGACAGGTCGGTGGTTTTCTTCGGTTTCCCCCACCAATAAAACTGACCGCCACGATACAACTTGAATATGTTGAAAGTGGCGTTAAACACCAGAAACCCCTTTATATAGAAGTGAGCATTTCATATTTCCATATGACTAAAAACACGATATATATACAAAACCATGTTAGAGTTTTGGTGTCAACAATATATCAGTTATATCGTGGCGGTCAGTTATATCGTGGCGGTCAGTTATATCGAGGCAGTCAGTTTTATTGGTGGAGGAAACCGGAATACCCAGAGAAAATCACCGACCTGTCGCAAGTCACTGACAAACTTTATCACATAATGTTGTATCTAGTACATCCCTCCTGGGTGGGATTCGAACTCACAACTTTAGAAACAACCATAGACATTACACATACATAAACAAGCTACATTTGTCGTTTCTTGTCTTAATTTTATTATAATGCTACTGTGCCTGTGTTAATTATAATAGATGTCTCCAACACACACAGCATAATTTAATTCAAATAATTAAATACTGAACTTAATTTTTCTTAGACCAAGAACACCAGAAGAGACCTATAATGAGTTAATGGCGTCAGTAGGAGCCATCTAACGACAAGTGGTTTGAACAAAATTTAATTATTGAAATATTTTATGTTTTTCCACATCTGTTCCAGCCTATCCCTTGATCCCTAATCTCATCACGATTCTTTACTCCCGATTGGCGTGTTTGATATTAGTCAACCGTGATTTTTTTTATATGTATTGATATAATTACTATTTATTTTGATACAAGTGTTAAAAATTGGAGCTGATATTAGATTTTTCTGTTGACAGATGGTATGCTGTGATGAAAAATAAGATTTTGAACAGTTTTATATAAAAAATAATAATAATAAATTAATACAAGTGCGCCAGTCATGTTGAGAAAACATGAGTAATTAGTTATATCATAAATACACCATACAAATGTGTGATCAAATTTAACAACTGCAAATTTGCAATGATTTTGTGCTACGCTATGCAACTTTGTATATTGTGGAATTAATCCATATTGCTTAAATGTATAATATTTATTTAAAAAAAAAAAACAACGTCTATTCACAGTTTTTGTCTCCAAATGTTTTGAGGTGAACAACAACGCTATGAAAAGAAAATTTAAACATTGATGGTGAACAATTCCACTAATATCAACAATATTAACAATCATCTCTCATCTTAACTCACTGAAGACAAAAAGGAGAACCATGACATATGAATGTGATCTCAATCCTCCCCTTTTCATAACTGCATCTCTAACGGTAATGCATGGTTTTAAGAGAATTAAACTTGGTCAACAATATCAACTTCGTTTACAATATATCTTAAATAAATCATTTGTTAAACCATATTAAGTTTAACATTGGAACAGGTGAATTACAGGTAAATGTCAAGCAGCAGGTCCTTCAGAAGGCCCCATAATCCCTACACTTAATTGGATGTTATTTTAGTATAGATTACCTTAATCAAAAGTTGGAGAAACATGAACACACCTAATACATATGTAAACAAGTGATTAAAAACTGCACAGATTCCCTTCCATTCAAAAAGACTACATACTATAATCACAAAATTAAAGGACAACATAAACTTGGACAGTACTATAGCAGGGTCAACGATACGATACCAACAGAGCAATTCTGCACATAATAAAATGGGTTCATACTTTTCATTCTAATACCTAAATTTCCCTCAAAATGTTACCTAAATCTTAAAAGTTTACATAATATTTGATAAGTATGGAAGGGTTGTATCTATAACATGGCTGCTTCACCAAGAAGAACCACATGACAAATCTATCTTGAGACGACTTTTATTTTCCTATTATTTACATAAGTCAATACGACTGATCTCTATGTTATTAAATTCTAATATTTTCTTTTTAAAGTGGGATTGAAATTTGAGATATTTTAACTCCATTTACTAAAGGCATTTAAAATGAAAGACAACTCCAGGGGTAGTTTATGATTTAAAATTAAAACAACAAATAACATTCCACAAATCAATGTAATAACGCAAGATCTTCAAACAAAAAACAAAAAAATAAAATCAGAAAATTTCCAATAGAGACAATTAAAAATGTTTTTTCTTTATATATTAGAAGAAGAAAATCAATGTAATTTTTAGATAACATACGAATATTATTTCTGTCATAAAGAAAATTTAGAATTTTTGTCTAAACGTGGCAGACATAGAAAGCAGCTGTACACTACATTGTGCTTATGATATTGATACTTGAAAACGTGATAATACATTTATTACATACTTAGTTAAAATAAAGGCATTTTTGTATGACCAATATGACCGGAAGTAAACTGTCCATATTTTCACACCCCGGGAAAATAACCGGTTATTGGATTACTACAAGATCATTTCCATATCGAGGCCCATATTGGCCCGGGCCAATATGTGCCTCGACTGCGTCTCAGGCCAATATGGATGTCTCTTTTCTAGATGTCGGAAGTATGTAATAAATAGTTTAATACATGGGCATTTCCATATTGGCCTGGTTATCATCCCTCGACCCATATTGAACCTCGACTGCGTCTCGGGCCAATATGGGGGTCTCGGGATGATAACCAGGCCAATATGGAAATGCTCATGTATTAATCTGTATTTATCATATACTTAGTACTAAATAAAGGAAATTTGCATATATAATACTGAAAGAACATTACGGCTGTATTTGTCTGCCGTGACTGATATCGATATCATCACCCCTTTATCATACCCCTTAAAATGATATTGATCATAAAATTTCAAAATTTCAAA
Source organism: Gigantidas platifrons (assembly GCA_002080005.1). Classification (NCBI taxonomy): domain Eukaryota; kingdom Metazoa; phylum Mollusca; class Bivalvia; order Mytilida; family Modiolidae; genus Gigantidas; species Gigantidas platifrons. The sequence continues at coordinate 35,659 of MJUT01055353.1, forward strand.
AATTTCAAAAAATTACATGAAATATCAAAATTTCAATTTCTTTAAAAAAAATTCATAAAATTTCAAAATTTTAAAATTTCAAAAATTTCAAAATTTTAAAATTTCAAAAATTTCAAAATTTCAAAAAAAAAATCAAAATTTCAACAAAATTTTCAAGAATCTTATGTAATAAAACAATTACTACACTTGAACTTGATCAATATGGGAAAAAAAACAAAAAAAAACTGAAATGTAATAAAACAATTACGGCCTCGGTCGATATTGCTTTTAAGTGTTCCATAAAGGTTCATAATACAGAACAAGACATTCTCATGTTTAAGTATATGATAAAAATAATATGATATGGATCTTTCCGTATCACATCCCGTATCAAACCTCGACCAATATCATCCCTCGAGCTAAAGCTCTCGGGATGATATTGGTGTCTCGGGTTGATACGGGATGTGATACGGAAAGTGCCATATACTATTCTCTATGTAAACAGTCATAATACGTGCTAAATCGTATACAGGGAGGATTCAAATACATGTAGCTGAATAATTTCTGGGGAGGTTACACATATTTCCAAACAATTTTTAACTCTGACAGTCTGGAAGGAATATAGCTTCAAAATGCCTCCTGCAGAGTCTTATGTTGACAATACTATGCGGTGGTTATTCACGTTTGTGGTAATATTAGATTGTTGGTCCGCACAAAACATAGGTTTGGTTTGGTTTATGGTACTTAATGCCACTTTCAACAATATTTCAGTTATATCGTAGCGGTCAGTTTATTGGTGGAGGAAACTGACGCAAGTCACTGACAAACTTTAAAACATAATGTTGTATCGAGTACACCTCGCCATGAACGGGGTTCGAACTCACACCTTTAGTGGTTAGCTGATTTCACAGGTAATTTAAATCCAACTAGCATACGATCACAACCACGACCGCCTCCGCATAAAACATCAAACAGAAACTTGATGAAAAGGGCCAACCAACGACCATTCACGTACAGTGCAGGTTAAAACATTCAAATGTTTGGGGGGAGGGATATTGGAAGATTTTGCCTCTACCTAATAATGACCGTCTTCAGCATGTTGGAGATTATGTCTTCCATAGAGGTAAACTGTGTTTATTGTCGTCGTCATCTTGGAATTCGAAATAAGATTCATTTTTTTCAACTGAAATTATGGCATTTGGGGAAGAAATCTTTACCCCTTTGTTTCCACAATTCAAAGAGTTCAAACATTCGGAATGTACAGTACGGCCACAGATTTAGGAAATCTGTAAATTATTCATTTTGTAATAAAAACTCAAAAAGACATACGTTAATAAAAATGTTCTATTCACTGGATTAACTTCTTTCGCTTTCATTGCATTTCCGATAATTCTGACAATAAAAAGTATCTGAATTCATTTAATAAGACAAAACAGAGATATGAACGCTTGTTTTTATTATCAATATTATATATTCATTCGATATCACATGGATACACTGAACAGTAATTGCTTTTTTTATGAAAAAAAAATGGAATAAAAAAAAGGCTTAAATCTTTATTATACGATCGAAGGGATATTTTGTTTAAAATTTGATACATAATTCTTATGAAATAGCAACAGACTAAATATAATTATGACATTTAACATTTCAAGCTCTTGTTCTGTATCAGCACTTCAAAAGAAATTACACTACATAAAGCTGACTGATACAGTCGGTTTCCAAGTCCATAAAATAAATTGTTCAGATATACAACAGAGTGTAGTGTTAATTTCTCAATTAAACAACAGAGTGTCGAGTTTTGATGGTTCGTTTGAAGCACTGTCTGACATATGTTTTGGCTTATACCGTGCTGTGTAATATTATCTGGGAAGACAGGAGGTTTAAAAAGCCTTCTGATATAATTTTTTCCATTTTGTTTTGTATTTTCTGAAGTGTTGACATTTTATCTACGACTGTATTTTTTGTTAACAGCTGCAACAGAAGTGGAGGAGGAATGTACATAGTTTTAAGTGATGGTTTGATTTTGTTACTGCGGGTATATTGGTTCGTCATCAGTCTGGTGCTTTGAAGCTTAATTCGCCTTCTGAAGTGTTCTTATACCGAACGAGAATAAGTTAGAAGAACATGAGGGTTTATGTCTTCAGATTGTGGGATTAATTTGCGTTCTGAATTAAAAACATATTTCGTTATCTGGTATGGATTTGTAAAGCTTTTCATAAATTAAAACAGTGATCATAGATTAACTCTTCCATTTCAGAAAGATAGATACATGGAACTGATATTCTATTTTGAGGATTAGAGAATAACATCATGAAACATATCACCCAAACTTTGAATTTTTATGTACAGAAATATACTGAATTGGTACTTAAGGTGGACTTATTATTCCTTGGTTTACTTTCTTCTAAAGATTTGTTTTTAATAATTTGGTTTCCAATCTTTTGACTTTGAACTTACCTGATGAAGGTTATTCCAGAAATGTGTCGTTTGCCTTTAATTTTATATTTACATTTTTATTAGACAACATATGAATGCATTATTTTATAACAATTTATCACGGAAATAATAACCTCCACGATTTTAGTTTTCTTGCTCCCCAAGACTATATAACTATTATTTGACTATATGAGCTACATTGTACCTGATAAAGGTTATTCAAGAAACGTGTAGTACTTACTAAATCATATAGCTACGTTTTTATTTTGATCCTTTTTAATATTCAAAAACTTTTAATGACTATATTAAATGTTATTTAAAATTCGCTGTATAGTAAATTATAATTGGTGTATATGATTTATATGAAAATGATCACTAGTGCGTTTAAAACATTTCAAACGATTTTCAAGTGGTTTGGGGTATATTCTATTTTCAGATAATATAATGAAATGAAACTGTATTATGTGCTAATAGATGTGGAAATTATATAAAGTACGCGAACTTTTAAGTGCAAATCTTTACCAAAGGATAAAGTATTAGTTTTCTTTAAATTTAACAGGACGTTACATGTCATGGACAGTTTAACAGAATGTGTCACCTTACAGATGACCTTCCAAAATTAAGTAATGCTGAAAAATGGCCAAATTATTCAGAACGTATGTTCAATAAAATTAATATGATACACAATGGCCAATAGTTGGCGAAGCGAGTTTATTAAAGTGTGCTACTGTACTTGACAAGACAGAACAGTATGCTATATTGTTATTGTACTAGTCAGAGTGTCTAATGCCATAGAGGTGGAATGGACTTGACTGGTCTGTTGGATAAAGCCGTTGACATCTGACCACAACCCTGTGACTACTGACACCAATCCATGTCCGGGTGTTTCAACGGTCAGTTTGTCTTATTCTCCTAGCCATTTCCAGCCAAATAAGTCTGATAGTCGACTTATCATAAATGAAAAATTGTTGAAAATTTCCATATTTAAACACCAAGAATTAAATGACCCCTTACAATATATTTGTTAGATTGTTTTGTCACAGTCGCTTGAATTTCAATGATTTAAATAAAGGAAGAGTAAAAAAAATATTGTACTACAAATGTATATATATATACAATATTTTTTTTACTCTTTCTTTATTTAAATCATTGAAATTCAAGCGACTGTGGGTTTTGTCTAACAGGATTTTACAGGGTTTCACCGTTTCCAATTAATTGGTGTTTTATCTTTCTTTTACGATTGAAGGACGAAATAATCAGTGAAATGTAAAATTAAAAAATTAAAATAAATAGTACAAGAAAAGACTGGACAACACGAACTCCTACAAAAAAAAAACAAATTGAGACACGTGATTTGAAATAGTTATCTTCTCCTGTTTCATACAGGGCACCAGTCATGATTTATGGTATTAATAGAAAGATGTACTGTAAATAATGCTGAACATATCAAGACATCTGAGATTGTTTACTAATATTGTAATGAGATAAACGATTGCTATATTGCATATTTAATGCATATGTAATAATTGTTTGCAACCAACATGTACATTCACACATAAAGGACTCTCTGTCGATAGTTTGATGCCAATAAAAATTATATCTATGCCTATTTCACATTAACCTATTATTTGTTGTAAGCGGCCTTAGTCCAAAGTCCAATCGGAGTAAAATCCGGGTGGTAAGCGGCCTTTCTGCTTGGATTATATCATGGCGAAACGACTACCACTTTATTTTTAACCTTTTCGAAGTTGTATTCACTTTATTTATTTGCAAAATTTTATTCTACATTTACACATGGATCCTGGTGATCAAATATACACAATTATTGATTAATTTAGTTGTTGGAAAGTCGAGAATCTGAGACAGTTCTGGACGATGAGAGGTCTGACGAAAACAGGAACGAAGGAGAAGCTAGCGGTCATATGTTTTGGCATGTAAGTTAACGTATTTCTTGTTAGCCCATGGTGATGTTCACAGGCACTTGTTTCCATCAATGAGGAACCTCTTACTATGGAGGAAGAGTTCCCCATTGATAGAAACAAGTGCATGTGGTGATGTTGCATTGACATGCTGAAAGACTATAAGGTTGGCAAGATCTATGAATATTTTTTTAAGTGGGTGGTTGCAGGAGGCATATTTCTTAAAGACAAAGACAAAGTCGAACAGGAACTTGTGTAATTTATTTTGTGATCACCATCATAGACTGAATGACGACCCCACAATGTATGGATATGCACCAAAGAAGATGATTGTTTGACAGAAGGAGCTTATTGTTCATGCACTGCAGGGTAAGAAATGTATGCATGTTATTTGTATTCTCTATCGTGTCTATGCAGTGCCAAGTCAGGACCATTAGTCTAATGGTCCTGACTTGGCACTGCATAGACACGATAGAGATTAGATAACAACTGAAGGGATTGCAACCAATCTTGGCTGAAATGTTCCTAACAAAGTCAGGACCAAATGTTGGTATTGTGGTGCTAATTGACGATCAAACCTGGCTACAAGGGGCCATTAAAACTTCTGTTTGGTAATATTTCAAAGATCTTCAATTGAAATCAAGTTTAGTGAGGAGCCTTGCTAGATTCTGCCAAAATGTTGTTACTATGGTGTCAATCAATCAGTACATTTCAATAATGTTGGAGAGCTGTCAGTTAAAATCTCTCTGGAAGCTAATGAATGATCTGTGTACATATTTAGTTTGTCCACTACATGTGAATTTCCACTAATAATTATTCAGCTTCTATAGTATAAGGTAGTACATTTCAATAATGTTGAAAAGATGTCAGTTCAAATCTGACTGGAAGCTAATCTATGGGTTTTATTTTGATATATGCTTGACCATGTCGACTGCATTAATTAACTTGGGCACAAGTCCCTAGCTTAAGGAAAGTTTTGAAGAACTACTCCTTTTTCAGTGTGATTTTTATACTACTGCAAAAATGTTGCCTTGGTACAATTATGGGTCTGTAGACAAAGTGATTTCCGACCTCATCAGTGGTACATTGTATAATGGTTTGCATGCTCCTACTGAATGTGGTAGATCCATGGGTTCTAGCCCCTGTCTATAGCTAGTCAAACCAAAGACTATAAAATTGGTAAGCATGCAGCATTAAGGAGTAAGAACAAAGACTGGTCGGCTCAGAATCAGAATAATATTTCAGAGTGGAGCGACATGTCTACCCACATACTGTTGTTTCAATGAACTAGCACTATAAAAATCCAACTAAGCGTGTTCATCTTTTCATTTTTTGTATCTAAATGTGTTTCCTGTTGCTCATGCTTCAATAGTTTACACATCATACATGTATGTTATAGTTGATGTTTCTTGTTGTTCATTGTTTAAAAATTTGATGAATGGAATGTTTTTTATCCCCCATATGATTGTTGTTTTTCAGTTAAAATTATTGAATATTTTGGGCTCTGTTCATTTACATTGTACCTGAGAAAATCTTAGACAAATATTTTGAAATTAAAGGAGTTTTTGGCCATTTTTAGTATGGTTTTTTTTTGGGTGGAACTTTTGTCAGATTTTTGAACTTAATTCAATAACTAAAGGATAAAGAAAATTGTATGGTGTCTCCCAATATTAACTTTGATGTTAAAAGCAATGTTATTTTCATTCGATCAGTCGACTTCACCAGGATGAGGAGAATGTGTTTTATTTCCTATTCTTCAATGTTCCAGTTCATAGTTTTGTTATTTTACAACATTGTTATTATACATGCAGCTGACTTTTCGGACATGCTAATAATGTTTTGTTTTTGCAATACATATTTCTTGTAAATTAATATTTGTTTAATTTTTGTGCCCTATAATTTACAAAAGCTACAGAGTTGAATCATTTACAGAGTACATGTGCATGTACATATTTTGCCGAACAAAGTTTTACTTGCATTGTTCCTGAATTTAGCACTTTTTCTAAACTAATCCTTATATGTTATTATTGGCATATACAAGAAATGATGGAGTGTCTCACCAACAGAAACCACACCATAATAATGTGCTTGACATACATGTAAGAATGGAACATGACTGTTAATGTTTAGCCCTGTATCATGGCATACTAATTATCCCCTGTCTATCCCTCCCTACAGTTTCTGTAATACTTTGTAGTGTGTTTAATGTACAGATACTAAAGGTGTGCATTCGTTTGACTTCTAAAAAAAATCACAAAATGATAAAGTTGAACCAAGTTATTTTCTAGTTAGTGCACCAAAAGTGTCTTACAGTTGCACAAACATACTTTATACATTCTCTAGCAAAAGGGTCATACTAGTTGTAAGTTGGGTCTTTTAAAAAGTTTTATTTGTTACTCCATAATATGACAATTTACATATTGCATGTTTAATATGATATAAATATGAGTTTAAGTCTAACATAATGCCAGCATTAACATTACAAAGCTGGTTTTTGTAAAAAAAAAAAAAAAAATCTGCCAGTCATTGTTTAGGGAAAAATACTTCTTTTTTTCCCTTTTTTATAAGACCCCCCCCCTTTTTTTTTCTTTTTTTTTTTGTTATTGGATAGTCAGACAACAAAATATACGAGATGTAGATGAATTTTCTTCAAGTTAATTGATAAGGACCTGCTAGGAGGATATATTGCAGGTCTATGATGTTTTGTAAACATAGTACTATTTGCGAAGTTGTGTGTTATGCCTATGGTCATAATGGTGTCCTTCGAACAATATTTACACGATTTTTTATTATTTTTAAGATCTACGTGATAAATGTAGTCATAAATCATTTTCTTTCCTAACCAACAAATTCATGAAAACTTCCTTAAGTGACGATATACGCATAACTACCACGATAAATCCATTTATCTCGATGTGTTTACAAATACAATGACGTTTTTTACTCCGATTGACCTTTGAACCATGGCGGCGGCAACGTGAAATTGGTCTCAATGTGGCATTCTCTATCCAGAGTTGTCGTTCCTGCTACGCTACACAACATCTCTGTCAACGGTCATTTTACAAGATTCTTGTAAAACTTAGAAACAGTAAAAAAAAATGTGCTTAAAATTGTTTTAATTATTGTAAATATCAATAAAGACGCAAATAAGTCACTCATTTCAAATCAATTCTCTCTTAAAAATGATTTTACCCCCCACTTCTTGGAGAGGTAAAAATTAAAAAGTTAAAAACGATCACAAATCATTTTTAAGAGAGAATTGATTTGAAATGAGTGATTTATTTTCATCTTTATTGATATTTACAATAATTAAAACAATTTTAAGTAGATTTTGTTTAGTGTTTCTAAATTTTACAAAAATCTTGTGTAATGGGCGTTGACAGAGATGTTGTGTAGCGTAGCAGGAACGACAACTCTGGATAGAGAATGTGAATGTGGCTCTAATAATTTAGAGAAAACAACATCACAATATACAACATGGAGGGTGACCGGTGTGTCTTGGTCGGTTGTTGGATTTTTACAATTCGTAAATAAAGTTATAAATAATTTAGCTAAAAAAATAAAAATAGGAGTTTAACGACTATCTTTACTTTTAGTTAAATAAGATGTGCATCCAGTAACACGACAAATGTGCAATTATACATGTACATGTATTGTCATAATTATTAATTATTCGACACACATCTTAAAATATACATGTATATTTCAAGTGTACATGTATAGGATTGCCGTAATTTCGACCACAAATATTTCTATGTTGATGACATCATACAAACACAAAATAAATAGGTTTGCCCATAACACATAAACATGACAAATAATGGGATATACTTTGTAAAAGGAACATAATCACCTGTTAGTTTATTTACTAATTTTACGTAAATTATAAAATATTGCATTTTTTTCTCATAATGTCATAATTAACGGTGTAGACAAATAATGTCTCCCTACCTCCCGGCATTATTGCAACGTGTATAAGGTTATACTTACATTGTTATTTAGCAAGATATTTATTTTTTTGCTTTACATGATAAAGTCGCATGATTAATTACAATTAATAAAACCGTGGACAGTAATAGAAATAGATTTCCGTGTGTGTACAAGACTACAGAAAGGCTTTGAGAAGACAGTGAAAAGGGACCAATTTGACAAAACCCTCCTCCATTTCATAATTATCTTTTCCTGAAGTAATATACAAAAATATCATGGGAAATGTGTAATGGTGTCAATGATTAAATTTAAAGTTATATAAAAAAATAATAAAATACAAAGTAATCCAACTTTTTTTCTAGAAAAAGGGACTCCATCTAAACGTTCTCTTTTTGTCGTTTTCTCGGAATCGCCTTGTTCAGCCAGTGACTGTTAACCTTGCCAGCTACAATCAGTGTGAGAGGAATTACACTGTATGAAAACTAACTAGAACGTAACCTAATAGTGCTGCACAAGAAATTATTAAAAACAACGTTAATCAGGCTTTTTTTGTCACCTGTAGGTTGATGATCTTCATGGGATTAGACACCTAATTAATTAGGGTTCAAACGTGTACCTGATATTAACGTTATCATACTAATTAAGTACGATGACGTTATCATGTACACGTTTAGACAGGTGTCATGTATACAGGTAGGGGAAAATATGTTTTTCGTGAAACATACCACCTGTAAAAGTAACTGTTATACATGTACATTTTTGTAGTTAAAATAAACTTGCATTGTTGAGTGCAAAAGGTTTAACAAAACATGTACTACACATATGTGAGATTGATGATTTGGTTTGGTTTATGGTGTTTAACGCCACTTTCAACAATATTTCAGTTATATAGTGGCGGAATAGTTGTGGTTGGTGTGTACAAGTAGCCTCTATTAAGTTCGACTGTCCACTGACAAAATTTTATTGTAATCTGTCGGGCAAATGAAAATAAAAATTACATAAAAATAGCTTAGGGCGGACCTACAATGTATTAATAAGAGCCGACTGTTTAAAAATAAAAGGGTTTATATTTAATGTATTGTGACAGTAATATGAAATAATAGAATTAGGCTTTCAAATGGCAGTAGAAGTTCAGACACAACAAGGTGCCATAGATTAACACGATTTACATATATGTTGTTTTATATACAATTTTAGCAATTAGTTTTTACGTATACAGTATATACAAGTATGTAAATATGTAAGTAGTCTGTATACATGTCTAATTGTCATTTATTGAGAGAGAGAGAAAAATGCCACAGGACAAACGTTAACGGACGTTAGACAAGTTTATCAATCAATAATAAAGGACACATATTCATATTCTGTTTTTGTTTTCTTTGTCAATAATTGTTTACATCCATAAATAACAGAAACGATTGACATAAAGGACAATTATATTCATGTTTCCCCCTTTTTTGTAAAAAAAAAAAATATACAAATGTTAACGAAAACATAACAAAGATAAATATACCGTTTTTTAATTACCCACATTTTAGGAGAACGTTATATAAATTTAATATTTTTTCAATAAATATAGCTATTTTTAATAATGGTCGACTAATGTCTATTTTATAAATGTGATCACTTAAAAACATTACATTACTATACAGAGTGTCACATTCCAAATCAATATTTTACAAAAATAATTTTCACACGAGGAAGACATTTTATCAAAACGATGTTAAAGATAAAATGAGGTTAGTTTAGGGTTATAATGTGTAACGCCACTTTCAACAATATTTCAATTATATCGTGGAGTCAGTTTTATTAGTGTAGAAACCATAGTATCCGGAGAAAACCACCGACATTGACATGAAGTAAAAAACAAAATACATCTAGAAACATTAAAAATATGTATAAACTAAAATGAATAAGATGGATCCATTAGAATATGAAAATAAATTCTATAAAACCAATTATGCTTACCCTTCATATGTTTTATATGCAGGAAGATATGCTCCCTTCTTTACACCATGCTTGTAATTTTCAATCAGCTGTTCGTATGTCATTTTTCTAAGTTTGTTAAAGTTGTATATTTCCTTATTTAGATTTTCCAACTTTCGTAAAAGATAGTCAACATCGCTATCTGTGTAGTTAACAAAATCTGAAGACGAATAAAACTTCATTGTGTCTTTATTTTTTCGTGTCTCACTTGCACGTCTCGCCTGGAATGCACGATTTATATCAGCGTCTCCTTTTTCAGGACTAAAATCTTCACTAGTATAATTGCTCTTATTCAACCGTTTTCGAATGGCTGACATGTGTGCTGTGTTGTCTCCATAGTGGAGAAACTTCCCATTACCAGTTAGACCTAATGAACTAACTTTTACTTGGGGTAAAGCTTGTAACAAAAACACAACACTACACACAAATAAAGCTGTTATTCCACAAAATACCACTCGTTGTTTCCACTTCATAGTAAATTAAGTTTGTAAGAACAGTCTACATCCATACTTGAAAACTCTACATTACGCTATCAGTGAATGTTGTTGAACTAATTTAAACTTACACAGAGATCCGTGTTACTCTCATTTCTTATATGACGTTGACGACAGTGAATTGTCATTGAAAACGACATCGGTGATCATTCAACTACTGTGTGAAACAGAGTGTTGTATCTATCTTATCGCTGAAACATATAATAATAAAAAGGTATATACAGGTAATTATTAATCGAGTGTAGTAAAATATCATAAATCCATTTCACTTCAACCTATTAGAAATCAGTTTCCGCATCACAATATTGAACATATACCGCCCTGATTGACAGATGTTCGTTTCAAATAAAAAAACAATTGATACATTTTAGTTAATTATCTAGACTTACCTGTAGTTTGTCACTATTTGTTGACAATTTAATCAAGCGAAGACAACACATTTACCTGGTGTTTTATTATGAAGGATCCAATTATTTCTTGGTTGGGTAGAATTTTAAAAAACTAGTATGGAAATATAATCGAATTATCTGATCCGTGTTATAATTATCAGGTCAAATTACATTTAACATTGATATTGAATTAAAAAGATGTTTGTATGTGCATTCATACTGTGTGTATTTGAAAATATTTATGTTTATAGATACATAAAGATAAAATACATAAATACTGGGTATATATCCAAAAACAATGCCACAAAAACAACAAAATAGCGGAATTGTTTTAATCTAATAGTACACATGGAATTGTAATTTTTTCCACACATGTACAAAACTTAATATGTTGTATATTATTATTTACTTCTCTGTAACTATATGTATTTGGTTTATGAGAATAAAATTCATTCAATTCAATTCAATTCAATTCAACACATTGATTTTTTAAATGATACTGTGTTTATTAAAAAAAAACCTCTATTCATTACTCAAGCCTTAACTAAATTAAACTATTTTTTTATTCATATTTGGTTTCAATTTAATAATTGATTCAATCTAAAATTGACATTTTCCGCTATTCCGCTAAGCACGAGGCATTGTGTTGAGAGCTAAAACTTGTCGACTCGACGAGTCACGATATTATGTTCGAGTGGAGCCACATGTCTCACAGCCGTGAACTGTTATTTCATTCATGTAGCATTACAAAAATTAAGTTCAGTGCGTTAGTCGGGTACAAAGCATCATATCGCCAAACATTAATTTGATCTCGCCCATCCCACTCATGTCGAGGTGTACTCGATAGAACATTATATAATAAAGTGTGTCAGTGAATATGGTAGTTCGGTTGTTTTCTCCACGATATAACTTAAAATATTGCTGAAAGTGGCGTTAAACACCAGGGGCGGATCCAGGATTTCCAGTTAGGAGGGCGCACTGAAAATGATGGCGCCGAGCGGTGCGAGGCATGAACATTTTTGGGGTATTTCGTGTGAAAAATCACGATTTTAAGCAAAAAAATCATATTTTTTTCCAATTTTAGGAATCCGCCCCTGTAACCCTTACTCTGTTCTCGTCATGATATAGCTAACATATTGCTTACAGATATTAGACAACAATTTTTTTCGCATCCCTAGGGAACTGAGTGTAGACGTAGGGCCTAGTTTATCTGCTGCCTGTCTGGGATGAACCAAATGCTATTACACAATTGCAACTCGTCCTTAAAAAGAGACGTCATATGAATACCTCGTGTGTGGAGAATACCACGCCCCTGGTAGGTAAACGTCAGTTAGCAAAAACCAATAATGAATTGTAAAATAAACGGAATATGAATAACTAATACGGTCCTAGTATACACACAACTTGTTTATAAAAAGCGAGGGCAAGTCGGATGTGGCCAATTGTAAACTACTTTAGTTCAACCGGAACACGTATAAAGGAAAAGATATGTTGATAGTAAGTCGTTTATCATAAATGAAAACGTGTGGTCGGGGTGATTATCTACATATCATCTATCCAAATGAGCTTGAAGTAAAGGATACTATTGACACTCAAATGAGTGCTTATTACTTATGACCTTCACCTCGAAATTAACAACGGAAAAATATCGAAAACAAAACTCTACGACAAAAGTGAGGACTTCAAGTTTCCAATAGTTAACTTCTAGATTCATCAGTGGTATACTCAATATTCCAGCAACACCTGCATGTGGAGTTTACATTTCACAACTCATACCCTATGCTAAGGCTTGTCACCAGTACAGTGATTGTCTGTCACAAAAGCTACTTAAACAAGGCTACATTGCATAGATAGGTTGAAGTGATTCTTGCTTTTATTCGTCAGTCTTATGTGTCCAATGTTGCCTATGTCTCTGAATTGGCCTTTCTTGATTGCCATTTCGGTTAGCTCTAACGTTTACCCGGTATTAAATAAAGAAATTCGCACATGGCTCAGTGAACTAATATAGATTTCTGCCATATTTGTTAAAAAGGAAAGAGCGGGTTAGAAATAAGTAATATTATTATACCTCACATAATAAAGAATCAATTCTATTGGTTAAAAGATAATCACATGACATAAAATAATCTGGATATTTTTTGCTTCTAATCGTCGCTAACGGTGAATAACCTCAAGAATGATACACGTCCATTGAATAACCCTATTATTCAACGGTGTAAAAAATGGAATAATACTTTAACAATTCAAATATTAAACAGTATATTTCAACTGTTTGTTCGGTATAATAAAACAGTTACGGCCCTCTGAATCGGTGAATATCCAAAATTGTCAACCCCACTAGGGTTGACAATTTTGGATATTCACCTCTTCCAAGGGCCATAATTGTATAATATCCCATCTATGCCCACAGTCGTCGGGTCGTGATCTGAATCCCGAATCAAGAATACAGGTTTCATTTTAAACCAAATTATCTCCCCAAACATCAATGTAATAACTAAAGTCAAAATACCTCTCCTGGTTTACGCTTGTTCCGTTTACTAGATACTGTCATAGCATACTATATTTGGCAGGGGCCGTCGTGACCGTGATCGTATGGTAGCTGGAGTTACAACTACCTATGTAATCAGTGCTTATCAACAATGATGTTGTGTGAGTTCGAATTTCGATCGGGGCGAGGTGTACAACATTATATGATAAAGTTTGGCAGTGACTTGCGACAAGTCGGTGGTTTTCTCCGGGTCCTCCGGTTTCCTCCACCAATAAAACTGACCGATACGATATAACTGATATATTGTTGAAAGTGGCGTTAAACACCATCAATCTAACAAGCAAACAAATACTATATTTGGTATTCCTTCCCTCATCTCTCTGTCTACGCCCTAAAAATTCATTCATCAAGATTTTGACTCTTTTGCACTTATTTTGTACTGTAAGGAAACAAAAATTAAAACGAGAAAATCAGAAGAAATTATTTTACATTCACACATGGCAGATCAGTCTAATTTCTTTCAAGTTATCTGATCGTTGCACATGGTATATTTTGGTAATTAGACATTCATATGTGATAATTATTTCTCGTTGATTAATAAAATGTTCATTTACATCCTCTAACATTCTACAGCATGAGTTTATTACTTTGCACGCAGTACTTACTCCCTTTGGGATCAGAAAAAAAGTTTAAAAAAAGAAAAAGAAGAAAAAGTAACTACTGGCATTTGAATATATAAATAAATTAATGTGTATGTTTATGTGCTTGTTTTGTAGATTGTTGGTTGTCATTTTCTACTTTTTCCTTTTTGCCATTGTGTTGTCTGTCATTTCTACCTCAATAAGTCTGGTAGTAGATTTAAATACCGGTAGCTGAAAAAAATTTGCTGACAATTACCAGCAACACCAATAATCAAACAACCAATACTTTGTTTGATTCAGTCCTTCAATCTTGAGAGAAAGATCAAACACCAATTAAAGAGTAAAGGACAAACATGTACAATCATGTTAGACAAAACAAAACATCAATGAAGCGTAAAATTTAAATAAATAACAAGAGTGGACATCACGAACGACAACACCTGAATGACACCTGATTTGAAAAAAAGTTATCTTCTCCTGGTCCAAACAGGGCACCAGTATCGATTTACAGAGTGAGTGAGTGAGTGAGTGTTGTTTAATGCCAATTCAGCAATTTTTCAGCTATAACATGGCGAGAACAAGTTAATTTTCAATGAGATGATGGTAATGATGATGTCCGCTTTGTACTAAACCAACACGCTGAGTTGGATTTTTATAGTGCTAGCTCATTTAAACAAAAGTCCGCGGATAGACATGTCGCTCCACTCGGACACATTATTGTGATACCGAGCCAACTAGTCTTTGTTCTTACTCCTTAAAACTGCGTGTTTAACAGAGAAACAACAAATACCAATTTTATTGTCTTTGGTTTGATCCGACCGGGACTTGAACCCACGATCCACCACATCTGACCATTACACTACTGATTCGGTTCAGGAGATAACATTGATAGTAGATATAACTTGTGTCCAATCCTTTTGTTTTTATATTATAAGTAGCAACAAGATATGGTTAATCTAATCTGATATTTGACCAAGCGTTAAAAAGTATCATGATTTGTAACATGTTTAAAATGGGCAGATAGCTATTAACAAGACATGTGTTCGACACAAAGTTGTTTGTAAATTAAACAAGTTTTGTTTTGAAAACGTCCACCAATCATTATAAAACAACAAGGAGGTACTTAATAACATCTTTAACCTTCCAGGAATTCATCAAGGAGGGCTATATGATACCAATAAAGAAATCTGTACAAGCCCATACGAAAAGAAAGTTTAAACGGTGATGGTCATCAATTCCTCCACTGAACACAAAAAGACCTCGACATGTGACGTTGATAATCCAGATTCTTGTTTAGAGCAGGCATTTCTAGTATCAAATTGTTTTGATAAATTGTAAAGCACAAATAGACACATTGACGAAACATTTTCAAATTCCAATATCAAAATGGTAAAAATAAGCAAATTCGATACCCATAAGACACTAGTACCAAAAATAAAAACAAAAAATGGCGGGATTAAACTAGTTTTAAAGGAGCAGATATAAACGAATATTTGTTAGTTGCTCTTAAAATACATCGTCGCAAAATTTTATCAATTATATATATAGTAATTTATTTTCATTTTTTCATATTCCCGTTAGTCTTGTTATCAAATGTCTAATCCCCATTACTTAGGACATGTTGCTTCCTAGCTCGAAGTCTATCATCCGGACAGCTATAATGTACTGACCGGTGAAATCCCAGCCCATGGGAAGGTGGGTATCAAGACGTGAACTCACATCAGTGGTGTGTTAGTGACGTGGTCAGAAGGCAACCAGCGACCAAAGCCATCAATATATGAAATATTAACAATCGCCACGATTCCCCAGGACCACTATTTAAAACATAGTCATCATCACACTACCATATATAGTAGTCGATAAATTACTGAAAGTCATCATCACACTACCATATATAGTAGTCGTTAAATTACTGAAAGTCATCATCACACTACCATATATAGTAGTCGTTAAATTACTGAAAGTCACCATCACTCTACCATATATAGTAATCGTTAAATTACTGAAAGTCATCATCACACTACCATATATAGTAGTCGCTAAATTACTGAAGATCCACATATATCCATTCTATCAACTATATACAATGTCACTCTTCAGTTAAATATTAAATATTCAAATGACATTTAATATGTACACATGGTATATGACATAATTTTGCTTCGTTTATTAATTATAATTGATATAACGTGTACATATGATTTAATTTATTTATGATATTAATGTATTTGCATGGAGAATTCTCGAGGGACTAGTAAGTTGTAAGCACTTGTTGCAAATCATATTGTATAGATATTGACAATAAAATCATTATAAAGTTAAAATTAAATTTAATAGCACTCGTTACCATCCCATTGCCTGTAATATTGTAATAGTAAATGAACAACAAATTGTAATTACGTTTCAACAAATCATTGCAAATTATATGAAAGAAATCTATTAGAATTGTATTAATATATGATTTTATTTTCCATTGTATTTATCCGGTTTTCTTCTACGGCACCCTTCCGGAACACCTGAGCTCACCCCCGGTTTTCAGTGGGATTCGTGTTACTCGATCTTTAGTTTTATGTGTATGTTTTGTAGTTCGTTGTTTGTCCTTTTGTACTTTTTCTTTTGGCCATTGTTCTGTCTGTTCTTCGCTTTATGGATTCTGATTACCACTCTGGTATCTTCAAACTCTTCTTAAAGGAAAAAGGATTAATAGGGATTCATATTAATTCTAGCAACTTGTTTCCCAATCCAATTAATTACTTTCTATTATGACTGTATTGTTGAATATTGTACTAATATGTTGAATTAATTACTAAAATACGTCATTATATATCACTGTGTTGCCATGATATAGCTGAAAAATTGCTGAGTTGGCGTTAAATAACAATCACTCACTTAATCATGTCACTGTGTAGGTGATGTTAGCCTATTAATAATAGTTATTATATAGATAGGTGTGAATTATGAGAATTTATCCGTGAAATAAATTCCGGTATTTCATATGTGAAATATCAGTTTTTCCCGCCGGAACTACTTTTGCAAAACTATAAGTGTGGTGGTTACGTCCCTTGTTGTGCAAGGGGGAATTTACACATACGATTGAAAGCTGAACAAATTCCGCGAAATGTTATTGATGACTTTGGCACATAACCAAGATGACGTCATTGACGTCATATGAAGACTTCCAGTTTGAAACGTAAAGATTAGACGCTATTTGGCTTCGTATACGCTTCAATTGTGGTTTAATTTAACTAAAATAAGCTTTCAAGGTTTACTAAGCAATTTAATTATTTTTGTACATTGTTGTAAATATGAAAAATAGGATTTCACATTTTCAAGATGGCAGATCCTTCCAACTGAACCATGTAGTATAATTGCTCGTAGATTCACACGCGTACAATCAAATATACAAATAAAAAAAATAATATAAGAAATTTTGAAAGTCTATATAATAAACAGTATAACTAAATCATACATTTTGAATATCAAAATAAGACCACTCGTGACCGAATACGCATTAACGATTAAACTCGTGGACGGAACAAGTTCCGCCCACTCGTTTAATCCTTATACGTACTTCGGTCACTCGTGGTCTTATTTTGATATTCAAAATCTACGATTAGTTATACTATATATATTAAACATTTTCACTGATCACCAGATTTCTCTTTTTATCAAAATATTTTAAAACGAAATATCTCACGTTTGATGCCAACAGCTAGAACATGAAGTTGTAAGGTTACTGCAGAAAAGATCGACACCCCGTATTTTTTTCTCCATTGAGCTCTTTTATCTCTGTATTTCAAGATAAATTTGTGACGAGTTTATAACATACAGTCAAATATCCTTGTGTCGAGGGGAATGAATTTTACTAAGAGGAGAGTTTTGGGCTCATAAATGCAGGAAACTGAGCGGTCATGTATACGTGTGTTAGGGAACTGAGCAGTCATGTATGCGTGTGTTAGGGAACTGAGCGGTCATGTATACGTGTGTTAGGGAACTGAGCGGTCATGTATACGTGTGTTAGGGAACTGACCGGTCATGTATACGTGTGTTAGGGAACTGACCGGTCATGTATACGCGTGTTAGGGAACTGACCAGTCATGTATACGTGTGTTAGGGAACTGACCGGTCATGTATACGTGTGTTAGGGAACTGAGCGGTCATGTATACGTGTGTTAGGTAACTGACCGGTCTTGTATACGTGTGTTAGGGAACTGATCGGTCATGTATACGTGTGTTAGGGAACTGACCGGTCATGTATACGTGTGTTAGGGAACTGACCGGTCATGTATACGTGTGTTAAGGAACTGAACGGTCATGTATACGTGTGTTAGGGAACTGACCGGTCATGTATACGTGTGTTAGGGAACTGAGCGGTCATGCATACGTGTGTTAGGGAACTGACCGGTCATGTATACGTGTGTTAGGGAACTGACCGGTCATGTATACGTGTGTTAGGGAACTGACCGGTCATGTATACGTGTGTTAGACGTGTGTTAGAGATATCGATTTGGCCTCTGTTTATACCATATATCATTATATTTTTTAAACTGTTCTAATGATGTGGTATTTTTCTGTTTTTCAAAGGGGTAATCAGAAGTCCTAAACAGAAGGACAAACAATGCCATGGCACAATGGGGTAATCAGAAGCCCTAAACAGAAGGACAAACAATGCCATGGCTAAAGGAAGAAGCACAAAGGGGAAAAGATTTAACCACAAAGCACTACACAGAAGAAGATCGAGCAACACGAACCCGACTAAACATCGAGGGGTGAACTCGTGTGTTCCTGAAGGGTAGACAATTCCTGCTGGACATGTGGCACGCATCGTGTTACTCATTTTACTAAACCACGGTGATAAGTCATGAATGAGGAAAGGATCGGATTGTAATTACGACAAATGGAACATATCACGTGGTCATTTGTGACACAGATATTCAGTAACAGTTAATCAAGTCATGGTGGCGACTGTAAAATGTTCTAAGTGATGACTTCAACTTAGCCACTAGAAACCCTTGGTTTAGTAGCTTCCTTTTTAGTAGCAACTCTTTATCAAGGAAATCATGATAGGAACCAAAAGCTCTGGAATATTGGATATACTGAGAGATATATGCTCCATATGCAAGTGCTTCTGGAATGTTGCTACATATAAATGGACAGTTTGCAATAAAAACATTGAAATCATCTCTTTTGAGGTAAAGTTTTGTATTTAACCGTGAGCAAATAAAATATGTTTAATTCATTTAATTCACATTTCTAGTTAGTAAGAACTTATTGTGTTAGCCCCTGTTACACGATAAAGCAAGTTGTATCCATCTAGCTGTATAGACCTTTTGTATTATGACACTAGTACGCTTACACAGTATATATCATGTATATTATTTTACTCAGTTTGGTTACTACCAGTTCCAGTCGAATTGGAGAATCATGGAGTTTAAGAAAGAATTATGTATGTGGTCAATTTTTGCTGGAATTTAGCAATACAGAAGGAACCGTTTTGGAAGGTTATGGGGTACAGCATTGATAGCCAGGAGAAACAAAAATGGTGCATTTCATGCCTAAGTATGATAATTATAATTATAATAATAGTTCTTCTTCTTGTTTTATTTATTTATGAAATTTATTGTCAAAATAGAATGTTTCTGACATATTCCATTACCAGAGTCTCTCATCCAAAGACAGAGTAATCGAACACAACATGAAAACAATGAATAACTTATTTTGACAAGTGAATTTCTGTCAAAATCGTTGTTTTCGTTACTTATAAATTGTGTAGACAATAAAACCTCACCATTAATAAAACTCACAATAGCATATTCTTGATGACAAATGTGAGTGTAAAGGTACTTAATTGTAAAATAAAGATCGCATGCAAAACGGCATTTGTTGATGTTATTGATTTCCGTCAACATATCCGAAGATTGTCGAGTACTGATAAGCACGTGTACGAGTCTGGACATGGAGATGTTTGTTTATTTTAGTGAATTTAAATGTTTTGGTGATGTTAGAGTACGTATTGTCAATGTTTGGTTACTAGT
Source organism: Gigantidas platifrons (assembly GCA_002080005.1). Taxonomy (NCBI): domain Eukaryota; kingdom Metazoa; phylum Mollusca; class Bivalvia; order Mytilida; family Modiolidae; genus Gigantidas; species Gigantidas platifrons. Next base: position 55,959 of record MJUT01055353.1, read on the forward strand.
ATATTATTTTTCAACAATAGATCAATGTATCTTTTTCATCGGTGCCAATTGCGCATGCGTACGTAGTTACATCTCCTTATGGGTGTCTTACCTACCTCGGCAATTGACATTTTTGTTTTTACATTTTACTTAAGTCTGTGTTGTCATCAGTCGTTACTAAAATGACAGATAATGATTATCAAAATATTTATATCCGTATTTTTTAACAAGAGAATAAATGTATAGGGTATTTCCCGTAATAGGTTTTTTTTACAACAAAAACAGCCAATTTATATATTGTAATTTTTCAATTATAAATTTATAATATATCAAATCACGTATTTTCAATTATAATATATAAAATCACGTTTGTTCTGATATCAAAGTTTTTTTTCGGAATCTAATGTTTTTCATCCACTGTTTTGTTGAATAAATATCAATATTTTAACTTTTCATTTTATTTTATTTATTTATTATTATATTTTTTTTTTTGCGAAGGTAATCTTGGTGTGTCCAATTCCGTGGAAACAAACAAGTAATATCGACTTTAAGCATTCTGAGCAGTCTTCCCAAGACATATGTGTACATATTGTTCCCCTGAAACATTTTTTTTAAACATATCAAACGATACATTAGACATTCAACTAAATAATAATACATATTTGTTGTAATATCTACTGTACCAATCAATGTAATCAATTGATCCATCAGGTGTAAGACTAGTTTAGCCCCGTCACGTTTTATTGAAGTGCCTGTACCAAGCTAGAAAAGTGAACATTCATGTATATGTGTTTTTATGTGTATCAATTTTGCCTCTTTCTATGATTTTTCTGTTAGATTTTGGAAATGTTCTGACAGCGTGGTATTTTTTGTTATATTTTCGAACTGTTCTGACAGTGTGGTAGTTTTTGTTATATTTTCGAACTGTTCTGACAGTGTGGTAGTTTTTGTTTTTCTGTTAGATTTTGGAACTGTTCTGACAGCGTGGTATTTTTTTTTTCAATATGATTAGGATTACGGACTCATTTTGTAATACGGCAGTTTTACTTACAATTGGGGCTATATATAGGTACTCTGTTATGCGTTAATTTAATAACTTTTGGTGGTGGACTATTAGTCCCCGGGATTATCATCCGCCCATTAGGCAGTGTTTCGGCACTGACATGGTTTATTAAATATACTAAGTATTTATTATGGAAATCTACAATTCCAAAATGATATAGTTAAATCTACAACTAAGATTAAACTCCCTCAGACATAGGTGACCTTAGCCTCCCTCAGACATAGGTGACCTTAGCCTCCCTCAGACATAGGTGACCTTACCCTCCCTCAGACATAGGTGACCTTAGCCTCCCTCAGACATAGGTGACCTTACCCTACCTCAGACATAGGTGACCTTAGCCTCCCTCAGACATAGGTGACCTTAGCCTCCCTCAGACATAGGTGACCTTACCCTCCCTCAGACATAGGTGACCTTACCCGATTTGTATCTGTCCTGTTTATGCCATATGTTTTTTTGTTAATTATCTAGCTTTCTATATCTTTTGACGTAAAGCTTATCTGGAGACTGTTATTCCAGGAATGTGCCATGTATACTAAATTAGATTTCTACGTTTTTGATTAATGCGGCGTATATTATGTATATACAGACAATACACAAGTAGAATGCACAATGGTATCCTCCATTACAATAAAGCAAAGAGAAGAGTATGTTTAATAATCAATCGATACTGAAACACTATTCTGATCATCGTACCGCTATGGTGCACTTTCATAAAGAAAAATAATACAAAGATTGGTGAGAAGAGTTTGAAGATACCAAAGGGGTAATCAGAATCCGTATATCGAAGAGGAACAGACAACACAATGGCCAAAAGAAAAGTACAAACAACGATCTACAAAACATACACATAAAACTAAAGATCGAGTTACACGATCCCCCGCTGAAAACCGGGGGTGAACTCAGGTGCTCCGGAAGGGTAACTAGTTCCTGCTCCACTAGTGGCACCCGTCGAGTTACAAACCCGTTGATAAGTTATAAATGAGGAAAGGACCGGGAAGATAGATCTACATATTAGAACCTCAGATAAAGGATATCACAGATACAGCTATATATTCTTAACATAGAAAGTGATAATGAGGGCCGGTTAATAACCATCTTTACACAAAAGATATGATTTCTATTTTTCCATTGTTAACTTTTCATTTATATAAAAATATATATATTATAAAAAAATGTAGATATCTTATATCTGTTGATACGATATTTCAGTGTTCCTGTTATGATTGCCTCAAACGTTTGACGATCTCCATCACGTCTTGATTACCCGTTACGGCATATCTGAGTGACGGATGATCATTGATATATTGCGTTTGTTTGGTTATAATCTTTAGTTTCTGTGTAGTGTTTTGTTTGCCTTTGTTAGTCTTTTCTCTTTATTTTGACCATTACATAGTCTATCTGTCTATGATATACGTCTTCTGCTTACAACTTTGGTATCTTTAACCCTTTCGTAATGGAGGGGGCGGACAATGAACTGACCGATAAAACGCCCGACCATTGGTGGCCGTATGGAAACACTGACTCATGGAATAGATATCGCGGCACGAATCAATAAATACTAAAATATACAATAAATACAGCGAGAAAATCTATGGTTACTATATAATGACAGCGTATAATTTACATACTGACTAACCACGTGTTATAATGACAGACAATGATTAGATGGTTACTCTATCTTCCTATTCGATTAGCTGAGAATTAAGTTTTATAGCATGTATCATTTCCACAAAGTATTCAAACTGATTGTATGCTTGTATGTTGGTGAAACGGAGCTGTAATTGACACAAATAGCTATATATTAGTATCGTTTGTGTCAGTGCTTTCTTGTAAGAGGCTAGGCTAAAGTATTGGTGTACTCTTTATTCATAATTACACAAAGTAGTTTTAAATTTAACTTCAGGAAAACTAGTTAGATATCAAAGAACATGGTGTGTGCTTGTTCATGTCTATTGTTATGATGAAATGTATTATGTAATACTCGTGCAAAAGGTCTATCTCATTCAATCATCGATTAAATTTGCATAGATTGCATCTTTAATTGTACCGTCTAAAATAGTAATTTATTTATTTATTTATTTATTTATTTATTTATTTATTTATTTATTTATTTGAATACAATTAAAATGAAATACAAAAGAATACCACACTGTTCGAACAGTTCCAATATTAACCAACAAATCATATATACAGAGACAAAAGCGACACCATTAATACACATATATACATGACCGTTCACCTTCCTCACCTGCTATAATTTTAATATGACTGATAATATCAAATGTACAGCTATAACACATGAGTTCACTCAGTTTTGTTTTTTAGTGTTTTGTCAACCATTGCATGTCTTTGTGTAATTTCTTTCCTTTTGCAATTGTATTGTCTGTCTTTTTGATTTACGACTTATGATACTTCAAAACGTTTTTTTTTTTTTTTTTTTTCTTATTGGTGATGTACGATATGTTAAATTTATTAAATAAGAATGATGCTATGTTTTTTAGCCAACATGTCGAACACGTGTTCACGTCGAAAGACGAACACAAAAGGACACAAGACTACCAGAGCTCGCAAACGTGCACAGAGGACCCAAAATTCAAAGACGTACGTATACAGAGTACCCAAGTTCGAAGACAAACAGAATATCCTAGTTCGAATTCGAATACAAAGTACACAACTCCGAAGGCGAACACAGAACACAGAGGCGTACACAGAGTATCATATTTCAAAGATGTACACAGAATACCCATTTTCAAAGACATGCACAGAATATCTAATTTCGAAGACATGCACAGAATACCCAATATCGAAGACGACGCAGAGTATCCAAGTCTGAAGGCGAACAGAGTATCCAATTGAAATGCAAAATGCCCAACACGCATGGACTTGGCCGCTGAAGATTTAGTCGGTAAGAGATATTCAAATAAAGGGACGATCTGAATACAAAAATATAAACAGTCTGTAAGAGGCGGAATGTAGCTACTGAAACAGTATGTAAGAGGCGGAGTGTAGCTACTGAAACAGTCTGTAAGAGGCGGAGTGTAGCTACTGAAACAGTCTGTAAGAGGCGGAGTGTAGCTACCGAAACAGTCTGTAAGAAGGGGAGTGTAGCTACTGAAACAGTCTGTAAGAGGGGGAGTGTAGCTACTGAAACAGTCTGTAAGAGGCGGAGTGTACCTACCGAAACAGTTTGTAAGAAGGGGAGTGTAGCTACTGAAACAGTCTGTAAGAGGGGGAGGTTAGCTACTGAAACAGTCTGTAAAAGGCGGAGTGTAGCTACTGAAACAGTCTGTAAGAGGCGGAGTGTAGCTACTGAAACAGTCTGTAAGTGCATGGGGAGTGTAGCTACTGAAACAGTCTGTAAGAGGGAGAGTGTAGCTACTGAAGATTGCACGATTTAATAAATAGCTGTAAGAGGCGGAGTGTAGCTACTGAAACAGTCTGCAATAGGCGGAGTGTAGCTACTGAAACAGTCTGTAAGAGGCGGAGTGTAGCTACCGAAACAGTATGTAAGAGTCGGAGTGTAGCTACTGAAACAGTCTGTAAGAGGCACAGTGTAGCTACTGAAACAGTCTGTAAGTGGGGGAGTGTAGCTACTGAACATTGCACGATTTAATAAACAGTCTGTAAGAGGCGGAGTGTAGCTAATGAAACAGTCTGCAAGAGGCGGAGTGTAGCTACTGAAACAATATGTAAGAGGCGGAGTGTAGCTACTGAAACAGTCTGTAAGAGGGGGAGTGTAGCTACTGAAACAGTCTGTAAGAGGCGGAGTGTAGCTACTGAAACAGTCTGTAAGAGGCGGAGTGTAGCTGCTGAAACAGTCTGTAAGAGGCGGAGTGTAGCTACTGAAACAGTCTGTAAGAGGCGGATTGTAGCTGCTGAAACAGTCTGTAAGAGGCGGAGTGTAGCTAGTGAAACAGTCTGTAAGAGGCGGAGTGTAGCTACTGAAGATTGTACGATTTAATATGAAATCGTAGTCATCACGTGTATCATAAATCTTAGAATGAAATTATTTCAAAATATTTGATCTTTATTAGTGAGATATGTTCATTGTTGGCCTTTTCTTCAATAAAAATGTAAAGGCAATAATGTCTTACTCAATTCTTATTCGGAGATAAGGATATACTTTTTTTCACATGTACATGAAAAAAGTATATAAATGTATTATAATTAATTCATGGTGTCGCAGTTGTAATTTTATATTACACGTCACAAAGTTATGACTTTGGAAAATAAAAGTGCATTAATCATAGTCTACTATGACAAAGAAACACATTCTTTTTGTTTTTGTTACCCAAAAATACATTAAAACATAGAAAATTTAAAATAATATATTATTTTTTCTGTAATGAGAGTAATTTAAATGTCGTAAGATTGTGCATTAGTTGCATCCATCCGTTAACAAATATACAGTCCAATAAACGTTACAGAAAGCTAGGTATACGAATTCAAAACTAGTTACGACGTCCAAGGAACGTATTATTTCAATTCGAATAAGCGGAGTACTTGGCGAAGAAAATGTTGTTAGTGGAGCAGGAACTGCCTACCCTTCCGGAGCACATGAGTTCACCCCCCGGTTTTTATTGGGGTTGGTGTTACTCGATCTTTAGTTTTATGTATGTTTTGTCGATCGTTGTTTGTCCTTTTGTACTTTTTCTTTTAGCCATTGTGTTGTCTGTATTTCTTCGATATAGGGTCTCTGATTGCCCCATTGATATCTTCAACCTCTTCTTGTTTAAATAGACAAAATCTTACATCGCGAGTATTATTCGGTCCATTGCGGTAAAAGTATTTCCACATAATGTGTTTCTTAAAGACACAGAACGTTTGTTCCATACCGACAAAGAGATTAAGGTAAATATATTCACCAAATCCGACTACTTTTACTTTCTATTCATGGTAAGCGGCAGATTGATTGGACAGTTAAAGGTCATATGGACATGGCCCCTTACGAAGTGGGTTAAATAACTATCCATATGAGCAAAGGTTTATTATCAAATGAAACCGGAAAATGAAATAAGCGAACATATATTTCAACTTTCCATCGATTGGTCACAATTTATCATTCTTAACTACTCTGATAAAAATAAGACGCGCATTAAAAGGCAGGTACACACGACAAACAATTATTCGACTATGCGGATATTTTTTAATTTATTTTTTTATTATCTTTTTTTTTTTGCAAGATTGTTGAGTGAGTGATTTTGGTTTAACGCCAAATGAGCAATTTTTCAGCTATATCATGACGAGAGCAAGTCACATAGATAATGGGGGAAAAAAGGGAATATTAAAAATATAAAACGTATTTCATTTTTGCTCAATTAAGAGAGTGTGGTAGTTTAGAATGTCGATTGTCTCCATACTTTATTTTCATATATATGTTCTCGTTTCACTCAATTCTTCTGAAGCACTGACACATTCCACCCTCCTGAAGCTGGTCGTCACGATATGGCTGAAAGAGTAGCGCAAAATAATCCATCAAATGTGACTTAGTCTGGAATTACAGAAGTAGAAAGTCTTTCAGCTACACACTAATTGGAAAATATCAGATACATATCTAATGAAACAGATACAAATGTAGAGAATGCATTGCCATTTGTTGCCCAGTATCATGGATCTATATTTAATAACACGTCCGCAAAATTGGCTTCAATACAATATAGAATTGCTCAAATAAGAAGATATGATTAGTAAATAATCAAACGTGCGATCGTATAGTGTAGACCACTTACTCATGTTGTAGAGTGTCGATCTATTATAGGGGTAATACAGTGCTTACATTCAATATGACATTACATTTCAATTGAAAGGATACTGTAATATATCTTATGCCTATTTTACGTTAATTGATCAAATGTTTTTGTTTCCCTTGTCTTTTTATTGTCATGGTGATTATTATATGTGTATTTGAGTATCCTTTAAGATGGTGAAGTGTGTATCGTATGTGGTATCTTTGACATGAGCAGAGTAAATTAAATTAAAAAGACTTCTCACTGGTCTGCTGGGAGCCTCGTATGTATTAACAAAAAGACTATGACGGGTTTGTATACTGTATAAGCAGTACTTACGAGTATATAACTACATTACTTCCGTTTTTCATTGAAATGTTACAATATGATTGGTTATGAAGTGGTCACATGATTATAAAAGAGATGTTTCACATCCAAATGAAACTCAAACCCGAACTTGCACGTGCCTCCATGACGACGTCAGATGTAAACAATCAATGGCGTAGTAATTTCCAACAGCAAATAATCTAACACAAATAAAATTCACAACGCAAAATTCAACTATATTAAATTTTGGTGTGATTTAAATATAATTATAAGAATTGAATGCATTCTTTTGAAGCTTCATTGGGGTATGAAAGCGTTGATCGAACTACATTTTCAACATGAAGCGCTACCGCGCTTCATTGAAAATGTACTTCGGTCAACGCTTTCATATCCCAATGAAACTTCAAAAGAATGCATTCAATTCTTAAATGAACTATGAACTACTGGAATGGTGACAGCCTCGACCTCTATATAGGTAGTTTTTGTCATCATAGTAAATACTAACTACTGGGATGGTGACAGCCTCGACCTCTATATAGATAGTTTTTGTCATCATAGTAAATACTAACTACTGGAGTGGAGACAGACTTGACCTCTATATAGGTAGTTTTTGCCAGCATAGTAAATACTGACTGTTGTGATGGTGATAGACTTGACCTCTATTTAGGTAGTTTTTGCCAGCATAGTAAATAATGACTGTTGTGTTGGTGACAGACTTGACCTCTATATAGGTAGTTTTTGCCAGCATAGTAAATACTTCACTGTTGTGATGGTGACAGTCTTGACCTCTATATAGTTTTCCCCAGAATATAAGTATTTATTTACTATGAGAATTGCATACAAACGTATAGTATAATGCACATAATGATGGACATTATTCTTTTGTATATATATTCAAACTTAAGATGCTAGTAACTGTTGGGAGTCTTCTCCTAACACAGTAAAGGAACTGCGTGTGAATGTGCATTCTACAACATACATCTTCTCTATTTTTAAATGTTAAATCAAATCATCATTAAATATCAGATGTTTTATTTTTAATTGTTACAAATGTGTATTGTATTAACTGTAATCATTTAACTTTATAATTACTCATCAAAATTTGTTGATTGTTTGACTTGTAAAGAATATTCATAAGATGACATGTACAAATTTTATGGGGGAACTAAGACAAAAAGAAGTGTAAACATAGAGTTCACCCCAGTCTATTGTTTGATATATGTTTATACGACCATAAAGTAAAGTTCTATTACAGTATGGTTATGTGGGCATCGTTGTTGCCGTCTTCCGTCTGTAGACCGTGTTTTTTCAAAATAATTCCAGCTCCATTTGACAGACTCTATAAATTTAAGCACAACGGTCCTTGGTATTGAATAAAGGTACATATTATTCTGGGGGTTCTAGCCCAACACGTTTTATAATAAAACTTCAAAGTTTTACATTCCTATCTCGACTTACTGTGGTCGTATGCAGCCATCACAGTATCAGGCAGTATCCTTTAATTAGGGGATGTTTGAAGACTGTTTGTTTTCATTGTTGTTATATAGTAATCATAAAGGTAATGTATCGTTTTTTTTATTCAGCTTAAATTAAATTGAGTTACAATTATAACTGAAATATACAGTTCCTAAATTATATTATTATTGATACACCTAAGATTCTCCTCCCTCAGACATAGGTGACCTTACCCTCCCTCAGACATAGGTGACCTTAGCCTTCCTCAGACATAGGTGACCTTACCCTTCCTCAGACATAGGTGACCTTACCCTTCCTCAGACCTAGGTGACCTTAGCCTTCCTCAGACCTAGGTGACCTTAGCTGATTTCGGTTATCCTGTTTAGGCTCTTTAGTTAACTTTTAAGTTATCTGTCTTTCCAATCTTACGATTTTGAGCGTACCTGATAAAGGTTATTCCAGAAACATGTCATGTGCAATAAATTAGATATCTACGTTTTTATTATATTGTATAATTCTCTATTTATTTACAACAGGAGTTTATCAATATATATATATCAAGTTATTAATATGATAAACTTTAAAGTGACAATTAGCCGGATATGTCAAATAGATAGAAACTCCACGGACATATGTAAAAATATGATAGTTTATCTACATCGTGCAGTGCATAGAAAAATATTATATTTTTGGAATATCAATACCCACCAATAATTGTTATCATCAGGCTAATTACACACATTTAACTATTATTGTAGTAAAAACTTACCCTCAACACTCTCAGTTAGCTAAGAGAAATAGCCTCTTGTGTCCTCTCAATGTAAATAAATAAAATCCTCATTCGTCATCGATATATTAAGTAGATGTAGTTTTAATCCCTGCTGACAAACTATTTCTCAGTTTTACTTCTAATTGAAACCGTTTTACCGTTTTGCAATTTGTGCACGCGTCTTGATTGCTATACCAGTCTTAGATGCTATTTCCTCATGTAAGTTTAACTAGAAACTCATCGTGGGTGATATGTAAGCCACTTTTCATGACGTTCTTAAATTTCCTTAATTATGGTTTGTTTATTTTTCTCAGATAAATGTTAGTTTCATTTTGTGATCAATCGAATTTCTTTCGATGAAGCAAACATTGCACGTTTACTGCTATATCAAATTTCCACTTGATTAATTGATTATTTTATACCGAAAAATGTAAAATTCATTAGTGTTGAATCAGTTTCAACGCTAAATATTAAAAGCATTCAATCAATGAATCCATATAATTTTCACATGATTTTTTAATGTACATTGTATATATCTAGAATCGAAGTATACAATAAATTTAAGTTACATTTATTTTATAGCTTTATAAAAATGGTTTTACAAAAATCAATTATTATAACAAAACAGGCCAAACTTCTTATAACTTTGAAATTTCTATTGTATATCATTCATAATACTTGTGGCTGATGTAAACTGTCTGGTCGGACATGTCCATACGAACTGAAAACATCGTCATTTCTTTGTGCTATTATTATTATTTTTTTTATCATTGGCCAGTTTAAATCCCGCCACTTTTAAATAAAGTGCTTGTGTCAAACCAGGAAAGTGTACGGTCATGTATATGTGTGTTAGGGGTATCGATTTTGACTCTTTCTACTGTTTTATATCTGTTCATACAGTGTGGTATTTTATATCTGTTCCGAGAGTGTTTTATTTTATATCTGTTCCTACAGTGTGGTATTTTATATCTGTTCCTACAGTGTGGTATTTTATATCTGTTC